>JANHGB010018012.1:0-14930 GCA_026283785.1 Coracopsis vasa | reverse complement strand
TATTGATAAATATTACAGTATAGACGTCTATAACTGCAAAAATAAGCTAATTTTCTCTAAATAAAGTTCAAATCCGTCGAATTCGACGGAATTAAATTATATTATTGTATATATCAAAACCAGGATGTTCTCAGTAACGGCTGAAATACAAACTATATGAAGTACTGATACATTGTTCTCCAAGAGAGAATTCCTAGAGTAGTATTTTTATAGAATACTATTCAGTTTGGCAGGATTTTCACTGTAACCTTCAAACGGTTTGAATTTAATGCTATTTAATCCTTTAATACAATTGTACTCTTGCTAAATCCAATAGACTGAAACAGGATCTAAAAAAAAGTCTTGAATGAATTAAAATAAAAATTCTTGATAGACTTTGATGGACCAGGGCTTTTACACTTCCCTGTTATGGTACTAACAAACATTCTAAAAGTTTTTCTGTCTTAATTATTCTGGTTAAATATTTTGATGTATTACACCATAAAGTGACTTTCTTACCTGCAGGATAGTTTGCAGTGTAGACACAAAGCAAATGCAGAGCTATTTGCATTGAGGAGTCGTCCATTAAAAACCACGGCCATAGTGAATGCAGAACAGGAACAAGATGAGCTTTGAGTGCTGCCATCTACAAGAACATAAGGAAGAATTTAAACTGCTATACTATTAAATACTTTGAAAATGAAGCATAAACAGAATGAGAAAAGCATATTTTTATCTTATTGCGTCCCATTATTTTGCTGTAAAAGATTGTAGGGAGAGAATTGACACCCTGATTTCAACACTAATGAAACCCATTCTATCCCAGTCAAAACCAGCACCCATTTTAATTACTGAGACATGCAAAAAAAAGTTTATTCATTCCAACTGTGGTTGTTCAAGAGCTCCCTATTCTAAAGTTTTGTTCTACTCCAACTAAACTAATTATTAGAACTCAAAATGCATGGAAATAGAAGACTGCAGTTCTACAGAGCAAATGATAGAAAACTTCAGTTATCAACTGCAACCTCCTTCTCTTTTCAAAGAAACTGTCTCTTCAGACCCCTGACCAAAACAAAACAAAACAAAATATTCCACAATATCTCTTATCTGATATTATGACACAAAAAAATTATGGGGACCTTAAGGACAATGAGATGGCTTATTCAGGTCCATAGTTTACATGGTGTTCTATATACTAAAGTGGTGCTAACACATTCCCACAATAGGGATACTTCTGTAAGGTCTGGAAATTTTGGGTTTCCACCAATGCATTTGCTAAAAGTAGCACAAGTTGTTTCACAGTGCCAAGACAAATTTAACTGTGAAAGAGAAAATGGGAATAAATGTGTGAAAGGTATCAGCAATAAGACAGAGTAGTGATCAGAAAGGAAGAATACAGAAAAGAATGAAAGAAAGTAATGCAGAATTTTCCCCATGTTAAAAACAGGTAAGCAGAAGAATCAAAGTAGAAAAGAAATTGAAAAGCACAAACTAAAAGAAACCAACAAAACAACAAAGAATGTGAAAGGAAAAGAAGAAATTCAAAACAAGATTTTGCACAAGGAAAATTATTAAAAAAAAACCCAAGATGAAATTAAAATTGTACCTTGCAAGATTACTGTAATTTAACTCAAAGAAAAATGAATAGCAAATTATTATTTAGGGTTTGGGATTTTGTGGGGATTTTTTGTGTGCTTTTTTTTGCTTCTTTTGCTTGTTTGTTTGGTTTTCTGTCTTTCAGAAAGGGAAAGGAAAAGAGAGAGTAAAGACGGAAAGGAATCGTAACTTTCCAAGATGTGAAGTGTCTCTCTTATGCGAGTTATCTTATGGCCCCACACCATTCCCCACATCCATTTTTTATATTATATGCTTTTAAAATTGCAATTATTAATTTCAGCAAGCAGAAGTGCGTATAAAGGACAATAGCCACCTAAAACTTTGGTAGATGATGTTTCAATATGGACATTGACTTCCTGTGCACATACGAAATATCCTTAGGAGGCAGTAATTTAAATTATGTCTTCCATTAATATCAAGCTTTAATTTAGTCAGCTTGAAAATAATTTCAAAGTAGAAAAAAAAAATAAAAAATCAAGATCTTCATTCACTAACTGAATGTGCTCACGTTATTTCAGAGTAAGAATACTTACTTTACATTCTTCATTTTGAAAAAGGCAGTTTCTGAGGAGCTGCATAGAACACCTTAACTGTTTATTAAGGTTATCCTCCTATCCAGAGAAAAATATTTGAAGATCATCAGCAAAAGACCAGAATTAATTTTGTACAAGAACAAAAGCAATTTCAAAGGAGAGATGCAAATTTAAGACATCAACACTTGGGTCACATCTCTGCAGCAGTTTCCTTCTCATCTCAGGTAGGATTCATCTCAGCTAGCTTTAAACACTAGTATACTAAAAACATTTATAACAAGTTACTACTAAAGACATTTATGTTAAGTTACTTGGAGTCATTCTCATCTCTCTTTATAACCCACAGATACTATTTCTAGGGGCACTGATCTGGCCAAATGCAGAGATCAATAATGTAGAACTCCACATCGCTTACAACTAATGAAGAATGGGTGGGAATGCTGAGTATTTGTTCCACCGTAAAGCAGACATCTAAAACAAGTCAAATGAATCACTCCCTAGAAGCACCTATTTTCCTTCCTTTGATAACAACAAGGATAAACTAGCTCTGTCTTACAGATCTCTACATTTGGTCAGACCAATCCATCCTTATATTCTCAGTGTTTTGGTTCCCTATCCAAAATAATAGGAATAGTTTCCATCCTGATAAGAATATTACAGAGATAAATACAGACCTTTGGATAGTAAAGTCCTATACTGACATATATATTATATGCAAATAAACAACAAAAAAAAAAGAAATCTATCTTTGTGACAGTGCTGTGACACCAAAATGCTAATGATGGCTGACCTAACTTCTATAAAGTTGACATATTAAACCACTTCTGAAAGATAATCAAATTCCAATAGCTTGTTCACCACAGCAGACTATTTCTGTTCTATCAAGCATAAAGGAACAAAAATATAAAATAGGATTCTTGCTTAATCACAGACAAGGTGATGCAACAATACTTGCTTATAGATCATAACGTACAGTTGATGACATTTAGAGAAGAAGTAAAAGCCTACATCAAAAAAGTTAATGAAAGTCAGGTGTAAGATGAAAAAGAAACATCAGTAGTAACTCTAAAATGTTCCTTCAAGGAACTTCCACATTGTTTATTTATTTAACAAATACAAATATCACTAAATCTTATAAAACGCTACAAGCTACAACTCATATTTATGTTAAACTTCTATAAAGTTGTAAAAGCTATAGACTGTCGATGGCACTGTCTGTATTTATTTGGTTTAGGTTATCTTGAGTTTTACTACAATCCTATTTTGAGGTGTTTTGGTTCTCTTTTTTTTTTTTTTTTTGAAAGCTTAGCTATTTGTAGTTATCATGCCATTAGTTAAGATCACAGTAATTATTGTGAATAAAAAGGAATATCAGGTAAAACAGTTAAAAGAAAAGAAAGAGAAAAAGAAAAGAAGTTCCGATAACTTCACTTTGAGAACTGTGCCTCAAAGTGGGCTGGGGGGCAGTTTTGTGAATCTTACTTTTCCTCATGTGAAACTAGATTGCTTGTCATTATGTACCACATATGATGAACAGCACAGTTACATATGATATAGGAACCTATAGTCCCAGCTCAGCAAAGAAATCTGCCACAAAGCCTTTTGTAAATCTCTTTCAAATAATTCTTAACTAAACAGTGTTTCTGACCTTTCTCAGAGGCTCTTTTCTTTCAGGTTTTAAATTCCTTCTACATTTAGGAAAGGAACAAACGTCCCCAGATTTTCCCTTCTCAACCCAAGAAATATCAACCTTGCTGGACATATCCAGGGCAGGACACCTTCCAGCCTCCACCCCTTGACCAAAGGATAACAAATGGGCTTAGGAGATGTCAAGAAAAAATATGGTACCTTTCAAATGTCAGGGTCAAACTCAAATTCTTTTAAGAGCTCACTGTTATAAAACACAGTTCCACACTCGCAAATCAAGGCTAATGTCTGGATCTGCCAACGCCTTGGAGAAAAATACTAGTGAGCTCAAACAAAGCAGAAAAATCCTGCAGGAAGATGCTTTCCACAGTTTCTGCTTTATGTGGAAGTGGACAAGATATCAAAGTTGACAGCAGAGGTTATTGCTTGTATTTTAAAAATTCTTTTAGATGAAAGTGGTAGAAAACAACAGATTGTCACAAAAATCTTATGAAACGCTTGTCTGATGGTAAGAAATAATCTATGGCTGGGTGTGGTAAGCAAGAGCTGGCTGATGTGAGAGTCTGGAACAACTGGAAGGGAAGTTATAAAAAAAAAAAAAAAAAAGGCTAAAGAAATTGCAAATGTAGAGAAGAAACTTGGAGTACAAGTGGTGGAAGGACCAAAAGTACAAGGTGAAAAAACAACTCTGACAAGAAGTTAAAGCCAGGGACAATTGAGTCTGATGACAAGAGGCTGTGACATCCAGACCAAATATGCAGGAGGGTGGAAAACAAGTTAGAATTGGAAGCCAGACAATATGAAAATGTAGAGAATAAAAAACTGTGACTTACATGTGCAAGCAGAATTGGTTTTGGGGTGTGGAGAAGACTGACTTGGTACAGAGACAGACAACAACAAAATGGCTAGCACTAGTTGAAAAACACAGAGAGAAAACCTGAGAAACGGAAAAAATACTATTGTGGAAACCAGATGGGAAAAATTGGCTGGATTGGATAGGACCATGAAGTCAAGGCTGAAAATCCAAGTATGTTTGAAAATAATACAGTACTCTTAGATATTGCTGTGAGCTAAATGCATATAAATTGCAAGCACTGACAGGTGACAAATGCATGAACATGCATGTGTGTGAATGTCTGAAACTGAACTTTAGAACTCTCAACCAGAAGCCTGCTAGCTCCTGGCTTCAACCAGAATGGGCTAGTTGCTAATTCTGATAACCTGGACTAAAAATGGGAAGTTATGAATCCTCTACTGAAAAGACATGAGACAGAACCACTAATTCTGAGGCCTATCATGTATTGTATTTAGCATATAGGATATTTAGATTAAGTAAACAGGAGCTTAAGAGTTGTGGAAAGAAAAGTTGGTGGCAACAAGGATTTCTGAAAAGAAACAGTCTCAGAAAGAAGGGGTCACTCTGCAAGTGAGAGAAGATCCAGGAGACCAGAGAGACACATGGAGACAAACATCAGTGCATGTTGAGGGGCTCTGGCCAGTAACACCCAAGACTGGTAACTGCAACTGCAAAGCACCATCTGATGTGATTTTCTGCCTGACTTTCCTGAACCAGCAAACATTTACATGTTGGAAAGGGAAATTGAGACCTAATGAACATAACTCTGGGTGGGAGAGTGAGTGTGTAAGATAATCAAGTTGGAAAAAACTCTTAAATCACTGAAACTTTAAGAAACCCTAGTATCCAGATCCAATACAAGCTGCCATTTATTCTGTCTCACCTGTGACAGGTAATAACAGTACTGGCCTCAAGAAAACAAAGAAAACAAACAAACAAACAAGAGCTTGGAAGTGCCTTAACATATGAGTCTTCTGATTTTTATAGTTACCTTTTTTTTCTGTGCTTTCCCAGCCTTTAAGGAATCCAAATTCAGCTGTGCATGAATATGTTTCATGTCCTCTATACAGGTGCTTATCAAGTCAACTGGAAGACAAAAAATATTAACATTTTGAAGTTCATTCATAATCAAAAGTATTTTATGAAACATAAAATATCTTTCTTGCAGTGATCTTGATCACTGTTACCCTTCTGAACTGAGATTTAAAGATTCAGATGCTCAAATTGTGTGAGTTCATACTATATGTTATCTTCTTGATTATCAGGGAGTAACTGTCTCTGAAATAGAATGCATCTTGTTGAATGATCTTAAGAAGCAAGAATACATTTGAATCCTTTTGCAACAGTCCTGTGAGAAGAATGCCAAAAGGAAGGAATACTAAGATGGAAAGGGGAAGATGGATTTGGGAAGAAGAGGATAGCAACTCATAACTCTTCAGGGTATCTTCAACGACGCTGCCTAGAAGAGGCAAGAGGTTATGGCATGCATTTATCTTATCTTACCCAACTTTTCCATAACAGCAGCAGATTTGGTGCATCTGAGGCGGAAGGAAAGCAAATGTTACTTCTGTAAGGCCTTTGACACAGTCCCCCACAACATCCTTCTCTCAAAATTTGAGAGATACGGATGTGATGGGTGGACTGTTCAGTGGATAAGGAATTGGTTGGATGGTTACACCCAGAGAGTAGTGGTCAATGGCTCACTGTCAAGATAGACAGAGATTGGTGACAAGTGGTGTCCCTCAGGGGTCCATACTGGGACCAGTATTGACACATCTGAGGGATGAGATGCCATCCAGAGCACCCTGGACAAGCTTGAGATATGGACTTATGTGAACCTCGTGAGGTTCAACAAGGCCAAGTGCAAGATCCTGCACCTGGGCCAGGGCAGCCACTGTTATTAATGCAGTCTGGGATGAAGGGATTGAGACCAGCCATGCCAAGAAGAACTTGGGGTTGCTGGCGGATGAACAGCTGACAATGTACACTTGCAGCGCAGGTGGCCAACCGTATCCTGGGCTGCATGAAAGGAAGTGTGACCAGCATGTTGAGGGGGACAATTTTCCCCCTCTACTCCACTCTGGTGAGAATCAACCTAGAGTACTGTGCTCAGCCCTGGGGTCCTCCGCCCAGAGGGCCATAGAAAATGAGCAGAGGGATGGAAAACCACTACTATGAAGAAGGGCTGAGAGTTGGGAATATTCATCCTGGAGAAGAGAAGGCTCTGGCAAGATCATATTGCAGCCTTTCAATAGTTAACAGGGTTTGTAAGAAAGATGGGGAAAAACTTTTTAGCAGCACTTATTGCAATAGGACAAGGGGTAATGGCTTTAGAATAAAAAAGCAGGGATTTAGACTAGATATAAGGAAGAAAGTTTTTACAATGAGGATGGTGAAACACTGCAACAGTTTGCCCAGAGAGGGAGTCGGTGGCCCATCTGTAGAAATATTCAAGGTCAAGTTGGACGGGGCTCTGAGCAGCCAGATCAAGTTGAAGATGTCCCTGTTAATTGCAGAGGGGTTAGCCTAAATGACTTTTAAAGGTCCCTTCCAGCCCAAATTATTGTATGATTCTGTGATCATAGGCTCATGGGACAATTCAAGTTGGATGAGATTGCCATCAGGTGCGCCATCTAGTCCAATCTCCTGCTCAAATAGGATCAGCTATAAGATCAGTAAAGGTTTACTTGTGGCCTTATCCAGTTGAGTCTTGAAACTGACCAAAGACAGAGACTGCACAGTATGTCTAGCTACTGTTTTACTGCCTTTGAATGGAAAATATTTCTTAATAGCCAGTTTGACATATTTCAATTTATGCCCATTCTCTCTTGCCCTCCTACATCATGCACTGCTGTGGAAAACCTAGCTCTGTCTTCTCCAAAATCCCAGAGGTGCAAGAGGGCTGATATTAGGTCCTCCGAAAATGTTATTTTTTTCAGGTTGAACACTGTCTGTTTCCTCAGTCTTTCCTTTAAGGACAGGTAGGAACAACCACCTAGGTGGCACTCTGCTGAACTTGCTCCAGTTTGTTGATATCTTTCTTGTGTTGGGCCAAAACTGGATGCATTACTCCGGGTTTGGTCTCACAAGTGCTAAGTAGAAGAAAGATAATCCTTTCCCCTTGATCTACTGGCTGTGCTCCATGCTAATACAGCCCAGTATGCTGTTATTTTTCTCACATTCAGCTTGTTGCCTAGTAAGACCTCAAGGTCCTTTTCAGCTCCTCAGACAGCTTGTACTGCTGTAAGGGGTTGTTCCATTTCAGGTGCAGGATATCTTAAAAAGTAGTCGTTAACAGTTGAACAGGTGATGTTAGAGCTACAGATATCTTTGGGACATTGATTTGAACCTCAGAACTTCTCTTACCTTTTCTATAAGGTTTCTGTTGTATCACAGCAAGGATGACGTGAAGGCTTCTGTACTGTAAAATGTGATGCAATTCATGCACTGGTAGTGCCTTCACAGGAGGTTACGTCTTAGATGATCTAGAGGGTCATCATAGGAAGAGCCCTGATTAAAGCAAGGGCTGAGCAAACTACTAGCTCATTGGGAAAGAGCAGAAAGTAGGTATATAGCACAGGATTTGAAGTTCAGGGTTTTTTGCGCTATTGCAATGAGACATTGAGCAGATATGTCTAGGCTATGTATTTCAGCATAGTGTAGTTTTAAAGTACTGAACAAACCAACAGAGAGATGTAAGTAATGAGAAAGCACCCAAGACAAACTGCACTTGGGCTGATCAGCAGGTAGTTAATGTATGACACAAGAAAAACGCAAATTAACCAGTCTCCCCTGTGTTCTACTGGAAATGAAAAGCCTTTGATTAGAGGTTTTTAACTTTTGTTTTACTGCTGTAAAATCAAAACCTTAGCATGAAAGACGATGCATTGCAAGGGAAGAAGATCCTACTTAAACTGTAAAACGGGAAGAAAGAAACAAAGCGGCAGGGAAGAACAAAGCTAAGAAAAAGTCTCTTCATGTCTAGGTCATTAAGGTTCTAGTCAGAACTCAGAACACAGGGCACACATTCACCTACAAACCTGTACTGGCATAGCATGAAACAAGAATTGGAAGATACTACCAGCATAAAATCTCCGGTTTTGAATGGATGAATATGCCACTAGCAGTAAAAACTCACAGATTTCTTCTCACTCCAACACAGAGCTGTGATTTCACCACAAGTTTTTACACTGGCTACAATGTAATATTTTATCTGCAGCTGAAAATTTTAATTATTAATAATGTTTTCTGTGAAAATCTGCAAAAAAATGCCACTGAAAATTAGGACTTTTGTTTTGACAGAAACCATTATGATTTAAAAAAATACGTGAAACACCTGTAAGCACTTGATTCATAAATCATTTAACATACATTTTGAAATGCTTACCTTCCAAAGCAGATTTCTGGGCATTTTTACTGACAGCTAAAAGAGATAGCAGTGCATTCGTAGCAGCTTCTTTCAGCACATCTTTTGAAGATTTTATTTCACAGATCTACAGATAATGGAATTTTATTACCAAAATGAGAAAGTGACCAAAGTAGTATTCATATCTATAAATATGTTATCATGATTTATATTTTCATTTTGATGATTCATCACTATATTCCTGTCCAGAGTTTTGCCTCTCTATATTCATGTTTACAGTCTGTCAACATTGAAGTTTTTAATTATTTTTCCTAATTACAATGTTAAGATTTTTTTTTCCTCCCTCTTGGGCTCAATCCTCTTTTCTTAATGTTCTGCATTCCTAAAGCCTAGATTCCCAAGCCCTAGCATTCCAGGTCTTTTCTAATATTCAGGCTTGCTATTGCAGGCATGTCATTAAGTGCAATCTCACTTTCCTTCAACACAGTGATGAAGAAAAGATATTAAATATCAGTGAAATTCTTTAGAATAAAAATATCATTGACACACTGATAGCTGGGGGCTTTTTTAGATACTCTTCCAACCAGAGAAAAATTGTCATTTGTCTTATTTTTGTGAACATCACAGTATCTCTAATAACACAAATATAATCTCTGTGCTTTCAAAGGAATATTTATTTGGAGTCATATAACAAGATAGTTGAAAGACGAGGATCTGTCTGTGCTTTATATATTATCCACTTGAGAATTTTGTCTATCTAGCAATTTTTCCTAAATTATCATTCCGATACTGATATCCAGTACAACACAAAATGGTAAGCAGTGTAATGCAATAAAATAAGAACTGTTGCTGGATCATACTAGAAAGCCAAACACATTTTAAAGTTAGTCAAAAATACAGCATCTTAAGAAAATACTTCAGACAGAAATCTCGTGAGTACCTTAGGCATAGGACCTCATAGATTTTACACTTCTACATACATCACATATATCACCTTTTATTGGCATTAGCCCTTTAGCTAATGATTGCCACAAATTTTTCAAATTGTAATATGCAATAAAATCTCAGCCTAAGCTCTAGGGTTACCAAAGCCAGCTTGGATACAGCTTTGAGCAACCTGATCTATTGTAACGTGTCCCTGCTCATGGCAGGAGGATTGGAACTAGATGATCTTGAAGGTCCTTTCCAACCCAAACTATTCTATGATTCTGCGATTCTATGTGTTCAATGTAACCAGAACTGAAAATGTCGAGGGATGAAGACTAAGTTAACAACCTGAAAACAAAAACCAGCCAAAACTCATAGATAAGGACAAGTGATACCAAAATAAAGCACCAAGGCATGGACTGAGTTCTGCATTTATAGCTATAAAAAAAAAAAAAACAAAACCAAAAAAACAACCACATTTAGACTACAATTGATTTTCTTAGATTACATGTGATCTAATAAAACCAGTTACCAATTAGATACCAAAATTAGATCCTAATTAGATTCAAAAGCTACCAGCAACACAAGAATATTCTAAGTAAATTAACTATTTTTCTGTACTAATAAGTGGTGGTTTCTCTTCAAATTAAATAATTTAGATGTTTGAGTAGTTAAAAATATAAAAATCAAATTTTAAGCTTGATGTTAATTTACACAAGCCAGAAAAACATGACTTGGAAGTGTGTGCCTACAGCCCAGAAAGCCAATCACATCCACGGCTGCATTAAAAGGAGCTGACCAGCAGGACCAGCAGGTCAAGGGAGCTGATTCTCCCCTCTGCTTTGCTCTTGTGAGACCCCACCTGGAGTACTGCATCCAGCTCTGGGGCCCCCAACATAAGAGGGACATGGACCTGCTCAAGCATGTCCAGAGGAGGGCCACAAGGATGATCAGAGGTCTGGAGCACCTGTGAAGACAGGCTGAGAAAGCTGGGGTTGTTCAGTCTCGAGAAGACTCTGGGGAGACCTTGGAGCAGCCTTCCAGTACTTAAAGGGGCCTGCAAGAAATCTGGAAAGGGACTTTTTACAAGGGCATGTAGTGAAAGGACAGTGGAACAGCTTCAAGCAGAAAAAAAATGTATATTTAGATTAGAAGTTAGGGAAAAATTCTTCACTATGAGGGTGGTGAGACACTGGAACAGGTTGCCCAGAGAAACTGTGGCTGCCCCATCCCTGGAAGTGTTCCAGGCCAGGCTGGATGGGGCTTTGAGCAACCTGGTCTAGTGCTAGGTGTCCCTACCTCTGGCAAGGGGGTTGGAATCAGATGATGCTTAAGGTCCTTTCCAACCGAAACCATTCTATGAAAAAAACCAAAATTATGAGTTCTTTCAATCCTGCATAACCTAAAATGTAGATTAAGGGTATCAAAATTCCATTATTTCTTAAGGCATGCTTCTTTATGCTTTTTTTCCTTTACTCTTCAATCAAGAATTGTAGTTTTTAATTAAGAAAAAAAGTCAATCATAGGGAACATTTAAATAATTCATAATTGACAACTGATTACTAGTTAGTTGAATGGAAAAAAAATACTGTAAATTTATAATTTCTTCTGCAGATTTTATAGTTTTGAACTATTAGCATTAAAGTATTAAAATGTGAATGCACACTTTTAACACTTTTTTGAAATTATGATGTATAATAAATTTAAGATGCTCCATAAATCCACAGCAGACATAGCTATGTTAGTCTGCACCTTCTGTAAGTTACTCGAAGGGGAGATGACAGACTTTCTAAAACATTATGTATTTTATATGTAGAAAATAAAAGCTAGGGCCTAAATTTGAGACAAGTACAGATTATGGTTTCCTTATTACTTTTACTTCTGATCTTGCAAATATGTATACAAGGGTTAAAGTTGTCATACACAAAAGCACCAAAACCTTTCGAAGTCAGCATGTGCATTTACTAAAGTGTTTATATGCAAGAACACATACTAATTTAGGACTCGGTCTGCTAATATTCACACCTGCAGACAAGGTCCTAAGTTAGCATTTGCCATTGCATATCAACTACTCTGCAGATTTTATGTGGTTAGGATGATTAATGGAGATGACTGATTGAAAACTCTCTCCCACTGCCTTTTCTATGTTAGTCAGCTATTTGCTTAAGTGCTTCTCTTGAATGAAGGTTATATTCAAATTTTTCAGTTGTTATGTGGTTTGATATGTTTTTGTGTGATGTTTTGTGCATGTTTGGCTTTTTTTAACAACTAACTTTATATCCTATGGGCTCCTCTTTCAAATGCCTCTCAATGACCACTGGTGGGTGAAGGAGGGAAAAAGTAAATAAATATAAGTACTTTGCTCTAAAAATTGACGTTGCTTTTTCCCTAATTCTACTATTCTTTTGAGGTAATCATAGCAGCTATATCCCTTTAATGCATTATAAAGTCCCAGCTAGCATAAGTTATCTTTTGAGCTATTTTATGAACAAAATGCAATGTCTACCTACTGCTCTGAACAATTAAAGAGCAGGTTAAAAAGCTGCTGCCTCTTACAATACGATGTCATAGTGTCTGATGTACTTCTGGACTGGCTGCAGTTACTTCTTCATTGTGTAGACCTTTTCTGCTGTCACCATAAGAATCATCACTTTTTGATAGCAAAGACTGGTAATCAGCTATGTATACTTGTATGAAAATAAGGGAATGTGACATACTTTCATGTAATTGCATTTCTTGTTCCAGAGCCAACGAATTCAGTTTTAGGCACATACAGGAACATTAAATACAAAAACCTAATAGGATATTTAGCAAATTATAGGATTTCAATAAAGTGTCCCTGCTTTGCTGTGAAACTCTGAAAAATCATGTCCTTACAGGAAATCTCTATGCACTCAAATTATCTGCAATTAGTTGCCCAAATAATTCTAGTTTTAGTGGCCTATATAGCGACAGTAAGAAATACCCTCTCATGAAGTTTCTCCTCCCTAAACGACACCAGGTTCTCAGAGGACAGAAATTATGCCCCAATAAATGCTATAGAAGCACAGTGGTGTAAGACTGCAGCAGAGAAACACAAATTGTGTGACAGGTATCAGCTAGATCAAGAGAAGTCCTGGTAGGAATAAGGTTACTCTATAAGAATTTGGCAACCATAGGAAGAGAGGAGATGAAGTGATACTATGAGCATTATTTTGGCCACACGATCCAATATGCACTAATACATGTTGAAAAACTAATGTTTTACATAGCAAAACAGTACTAAATGTGATTTGTACAAAAAAAAAAAAAAGAAAAAAAAAAAGAGACACTGACTCCAGAACATGAGAAATCATAAGCTAAGTTACATGAAATGTGCATCTTTTAGACAAACACAGTCATGAATCACTATGATTGTTACAGTGACAAAATGCACATAATTTAAAGAAAGACAGTGAGCACATAAAGAAACCAATTTGCAAGGGAAAAATAAATCAGACAAATTTCACATTTTACTTTTTTTCTTACTAAGTAATGGAAGATATTTTAAAAGTCTGTATGTAAGTGAAGAATATAAATATAAATGGAGGTAAAAGAATCAGTTGGGACAGTATATAAAAGTATAAATAAGAATTTATGATGAGATTACACTAAGCAAGACATAACATTCAGAATAAGTATCTAGAAAAAAAACATTTTGTCATCAAAATATATATTTTGTCAGGCAACAAAGTTCCTAAAAAAAGTAGTGAAAATACACTACCTGGCAAATTTAAAACTATCCTGGAAAATACATTAATATATGCTCCTAAAATGAAACAACACTGATCTTACACTATCAGAGAATGAGCTAGAAGGTTTAATGATTCATTTTGGTTCACAATTTTTATGAAGGCAGCTGTTATAAAAAACAATGCTGTAATTTATAGTGAAGATAACTACATGTCAAACCTTTAAAAATCTCATTATATGTTTGGAAAAGCAGGAAAATAAAAGTGTATGTATTTGGCCAAATATATTCTATGTATTATATCTCCTCTACATAATATTATCATGCTGCTGCAGCACAATTGCTTTGCAAGGCCCTTCCTAGAAGTTGCTGCTTTGCATTTGTTCCAGCTTATTACCTGAATTTCAAAAATGAGTGTAATAGATGTCTCAAATTAAAGATGTCTTGGTTCATAACCGGAAACAACTGATTTTTTATTAGGTAACTACATTCCTTTGTAACAAAATACAAAAATGTAAAAATATATCCTGCAATCACATCTTGAAATTTTAAATACCTGAATAATTAATGCAGTAAGTTGAGTTACTGATGCCTGGCATCCTTCAATGTGATCCAGAAGAAAGCTAATAGATGGATTCTGACATGTATTCTCTTTATCTTGGATCCATCTTTTTCCTTCTTCATTCAAAAGGACAGAGAGGAACTGTAAACTAGTCATACATAATGCAGGATATGTGGTTGACAGATGAATACAATCACAAATGTTATCTGAAAGCAGAAAAATAAAGAATTTTATATTTCATTCTGAATAAAGCTTAAGCGCTTTGGAACTCAGAAATTCTTATCAAAAGAAAGCATGCAAGCCAAGAAGCAGTTATATCTGTTCATTGCACAAGGAATTTACAAACTCTATTCATTTGACAAGTCTTTAAAAACCTAAGAAAGAAAAATTTGGGGTTTGTAACATCTGAATGAACTAGCTCCTCTGCATTGATTTGACTATAAAACAAGAACAACAAAAATAATTTTGATTTGCTATATCACTCTTTTATTCAACAATTTTCTGAACTCTTCTCACTTTATTCAACAGCTTACATTATAATGCCAACAGTACCCACCAGCTGCTTTGTGTGCAGTTGGATTTGGATTCACCAGATCACTTAACATGCAACTGCTTGAACAGATGATGCTCAGAATTTAGTACGGAAACACATCAGAGAATCTTGGTGACCTAGAGCCCTAACTAGGCAAGTAACTAATGAAGGAATAATTAAAAAAATCAAACAAACCCCAAAA
>JANHGB010018010.1:0-39813 GCA_026283785.1 Coracopsis vasa | reverse complement strand
GGAACTAGATGATTTTAAGGTCCTTTCCAACCCTAACTATTCTATGATTCTATGACAATTAACCAATAAAAACCCGCCCACAAATATTCCTCTACAGGTTATTCAATCACCATTTTTCGTAACCATTTCCTTGTTATTGTGTCTAGCTGATACGTGCTTTAGATGTAGCAATCTATGTTATTGCTTAAGCAATCATCGCTCTTACAAGCTATGTTTCTTTTTATGACTACATAGCAGTTAAGCACAAGATAGCTTTTGCTTCCAGAACTTCCTATTTGAAACAGTTTATGAGGAACAAACATTATTTTTCTCCTTGGTCAGCTTATGCCAGCACTTTGCAGTTAGTCTCGCATATGCAGCTGCATTGTGTTCTTAAAATGGTCCTCAACAGAGATTTAGTGAAAAGTCTGCCTCAAAAAAAGGACATTGATATACCAGATATATTCAATGTGCATCTTCATATTTTAGCAAAAAAAAGCTGAGATTTCTGCATTTTATTCTCTTCTAACTCAGTAATGTTACTGTAGATTTTATTCAAATGTGGCTCTTACCAGGAAACAATAGGTAGTCAAAGTACGAAAGATCTATAAGGAGGCATTTCTAGGCTGGCAAGGAAAAAAAATGAAGTGTCTGTCTCTTTTTGTGAGATATAGTTGCTATTGTCTAAATTCTCAAATGATACAAGCTAAATTGGCTGTCCATAAGGTGACAGAATCACTTATATTCTCACTTGTGTTACATTTAATTCATTAAACATTTCATTCTTTTGCATTTTTATTGCTTTGTCTAGAGATTGCTGCAAAGAAGGATATGCACAGTTTGCAGTGCTTCAGCACTCCTTTTTTCAGGGTTCAAAGCTGACTTACTTAAAAATTTATGCTTGACTACCAAAATTAAATTAAGCTTCTTAAAGTGTTGTTGGATGTCTAATGTTTGTGGCTGACACCATAGATTTGTATAACTTCAAAACCTATAGTAATGTATTCTCATCTCAGCATGCAATACAGAGTTGCTATCCTGTGCTGTACGAATTTATATCACTGTAAAATTGATATATTTAAAAAAATCCAAACCATCTTTGATTTTCACACTGAGGCACACTCTGCTTTCTCTGGAGTCAATTTCTTTCTTGGGTGGCATTTTAAAAATTACATTATTATTATTACTGCTTTGCATTTTGATTTGTGGCAATATTCTTCTTTGGTAAAAAATAGCAGTGACTGAAACACTCTGTGCATTTCAATACTTTTGCTAGGAGAAAAAGAAATTTAAAGCTGTACACATTGGACACACTCTACATGACTGGTGATATGTCTAAAATACCTGGATATTACAATAATCATCCTATCTGAAGGCAGATCAGAAAACCTTGTTTCCTCCATCTGACAGGCAGAACATCAAGTTCACCATCTGCCAGGACAGAAGGTGTTGCTTTTTTATCAAAACACTGCCTGGACATTGGTCTCTCTCAGTATCTCTGATGTCTGACAAAGTGCTTTCACAATCCCTCTTGTTCCAACCATCCATAGTTGTGTCAGCTAGAATTTGCACCGAATCGCAAAAAGGTTCATCCCTTGCTGAAGCATGGAGAACAGAGGGAACCAGCATTACTGCTGAGATCTGCTTCTCCAGATAGATGGTTCCCACCTGACAAATTCTCAAGTACTGTAGGGTTCCAGGACACTGACAATATCCTTGGTTTCATATTCTCTTTCTGTGATACATTCAGCAGTAAGTCTTTGCATATTGCTCTATGTCTTCAGTCTCTGATGGGGGATATCTTATGCTTAGGAAGTGCCTTGTGATATGCAAGAGGTGTGGGGTCTTTTGAGTAATCATATTGAACTGTTCTGGGAGAAAGGATAGACAGCTGACCTTGTGTTTCACTTGATGATGTAATTCAGTAGTTACATAGTGCCACTGAGAGCATTTTTTGTGTATTCTGGCCTATGCAGCTAGAAAATTACTTGTAAAGAGACTCAAAGCTTAATGCGAGTATGAACTTCATGCTGTCTGTATGCCATGTGATATATGAATCTGCAAGACACACAAGGGAAACATTTTTGTGGTAGAAACAGAGAAAATGTCATGACCCCAGATTATGGTGGTAAGTGGAGCAAAGGCTGAGTTTCTTAGATTAAAGATTTAGTCCTTGCAGTGGATGCGTGCAAGGTCAGGCAGAGTAAGCAATTGGGATGGCACATGCTAATGTCATCCAGCCAGTGTCAGACTATGTAACCGGAAATGGAGGTTCACTGACCGGGTATTTCCCACAACTGTAACTGGAGACACAAAGTTTATGATTCTTAATTAGGAATAAGTACAAAGAGAAATCATATTTAAGCACTAAAATCCTGCTTAGGCACCTAATTCTGGTCTATTCCAAACATTTGAAATACTAAGTCCTCATTTGCCATTGCAGCTTGAGCTATGGTTGCCGTTTTCCAGTTTATCCTTTCAAAGGAAAAATAAAGTTGCAAAGATCTTTGCTATTGTGAAGTTAGCATCCACCTTTCCATGGTTTTATCCAGTGAAGGAATTTATTGATGATCAATAAATTTGAGGATCTGTGCTTTTGACAAAGAGCATTCACTATGTTCTCCTGAAAGTCAGTTTCTCTATGCTGAAGCTGTAAATGATGCATTTAACATATTGTCTTTCATGTTTTGCAGGACATGTCCTGAGGGATATGTATGTCTGAAGGCCGGGGAAAATCCTGACCATGGTTACACAAGCTTCGATACTTTTGGCTGGGCCTTTCTCTCTTTGTTCCGTCTTATGACTCAAGATTATTGGGAGCGTCTTTATCAACAGGTATGACAATGTTTTTTTTACAGTTAAAAATATAAAATAAACACATCATCTTGTTACAGTTATATATCCAATAGTTAAAGACAGGAAAGAATTATTGTTTATTACAGGTAAACTGTTCTCTGTGTGTTCTGGAGAAGGACCACAAATTGTTACAATTAATTTCTTAGGAGTGATGATACAAGACAACATTAGGCTGGGTGTTTGGAGAAAGGGGAAAAAATTGGTACCGAAAGACCCTTTTAACGGGTAATTCACCTGAATCTAAATGAAGTTTACAGCTTAAGAAAGATCACCACATCACCACATAATGATTTTTTTGGTGGCTGTTGTACTAATCTTTTGAGTCCAGCTCAAAAAAGGCCTAGAGAAGCACCTGTGTACTTGGCATATCTGTTTTTGCAAGGCATGGTAATGAACACAGTCAGCACGTGATAAGACTACCTGGTCTATGTCAGTTCTCCCTGCTGCAAGATTTTCAGCATGGACACACTACAGCCAGAGGCACAAATGGAGTGAGAGTCAACTTGAGAGTCAACTTAAGAGTCATGTGTGCAAGGTGGTGTGCTAGTAAATGCTCATTTTATTAGCATGCATTTCCTGAAATGCATGTGAACTCTGAAGAACTACATATGATAGTTTCCTACTGAATGACATAGTCTGTCCATGAAGCCACTGAAGATTTATTTCTGAATCTCAAAACTGCCAAAATCGAAACACGCTCCTAAGGACATCAAGAGAGTTAGTGCTGAGAAATAATACTCTGAAGGCACTGAGGTAGATATCTTTAAAGATATCGGGGATTTCAGCTTCACATGCAGCCAGTTGGACAATTTCAGAAAAATATAAAACAATGAAATTGAAGATTCTTTAAACAACTATATTCATTTACTTGGCACAGAGCTGCATGTATGTACAACTCTGGAAGACTGAAACTGTCATAGCAAATAAGTGTGATCACTCCCTTTTATTATTTGACCTTATAATATCACACAGTGGTTTCTATCACTAGCATCAAGTCATTGACTATGGGACATATCTGTAATACAAGCTCAGCCTGTTACCCTAGACTCCAGTTATGCCTATAAATCTGGTGAAGAACCAGGCAATACAGACAACAGCACTCAAGGCTGGGTTCTTCTTAGGCTGAAACAGATGCCTAAATAACAGATGAGGTTCAGATGAATTGCATCCTAAAAGTATTTTGTTCTCCCCACTAACTGTGAAGGACCTCAATGGTGGACATCTAAAGGAATACAACTTGAATTCCAGTTAGAAAGTTTCCATGCGCTGGACAAAATAGATTGAGTTGTGTGGGGGAAGCTTTCGCTGCAGCTGATTGCAATATTATCTATTCTGAAAGAAAACCAGTAGAGATATTCAGTGAAGGAGGAAATAATTCTTCTTTTAGAAATTAATTTTACTGCAAGGCACATAATTTTTGACTAAGATATAAAAATGTATTGGTGAGATTATTTCCTTGTGTGTGGTTGTCATTTGTCATCAAAGGGATTCTGTTCAGACTATTAAAAATGGCTGAATTATATTATATTGTAAATCTAAGTTCTTTAAAAAAAATAAATTATAAAATCTTTTTTTCCTTAGAAAAACCCCAAAACTGGAAAAAAAAAAACCAAACCCAGGAAAAAAAAAACCCAAACACCACATTTTAAACAAGTATTAGTGATTTTACTTCTGTGCTTACAGACTCTCAGATCTGCTGGGAAGATCTACATGCTTTTTTTTATGCTGGTCATCTTTCTGGGCTCATTTTATCTGGTCAACCTAATTTTGGCTGTTGTGGCCATGGCATATGAAGAGCAGAACCAAGCCACTATTGCTGAAACAGAGGAGAAGGAAAGAAAGTTTCGGGAAGCCATGGAGATGTTAAAGAAAGAGCAGGAGGTCAGTAAACTATGTAACAAGATTAGCCTTGGGTAACTTGAACAGATGGTACCTTGAGATTCACATTCTCTGTATTTTACATTTACGTGATAATAACCAAAGTAAGAGTTTGTTTCAAAGCAGCTTAATGTTTATTGTCCTGGACGGAGTTATTACAATCCTTTATAATGGAAAGGCCCTTCCTGCTAGGACTGGGTCCATTTAGGGTTTACATATCCAGAGTTGCACTGGTTTAACTGTACCGCATATGCCAGCAGAGGAATTTATGTTGGTTGGCATGCAAGACATTTTAATGATTGTATAATTACATCTGTGTTTGAGCACAAAACAGCTATTTTAGTAGCTCAGCCGCAGCCCCAGCTGAACCTTCTTCAACCACCACTTCAGCTCATGCTCATTTCCTCACTGTCTCATTCAAGCTGCCATGAATATCCAACTGCCCAATAATGAAGATAAAGATGTAGGATAACCTGTTTGAAGCACATAGAACCTCATTCCTGAACAAGTAAACAGTCAGATCTTGATGTTAACTTTGCAAATTATGCACAGGATATGGATTTAATGTTGTGTTGTAAGTTTAAACAAGACAGGGAGGCCAAATGGTGGATGTAGCCATATAGCCTTAATAACACTAGTTAATTTGCGTGTGGTTTGTGTGTGGTAGAAGGCCTTTATTAAACAGCTGGAGAACATTTTAGGTTCTGTGAATAAGAAGACAAAAGAAAATTAGTCTGAAATAACATGTAACACTGTAGTTCAGATAAATAAACCCCTAATACACAATATAAACTAATACACATTATTTTCTTTTGGGTACATATGGCTTCAGGGCCTAATCCAAAGCCCATTTAAATCCTTGGATAGAAAACAGAAAATGCAATTCACCCTTGACAAAGTGCTAGTGGAGGCTTATACATCATTTAAGTCCTTTCAAAGATCTTCTTTGATGGTTTAAGTAATAGGTAAATGCAATTTAGTCTGTGTAGAGGCACTTTGAACAGAGTAACTTTCTGCCATAACCTAAGGGAGAAAACTGAGCTCCAACTTGTACCTATTTTATACAAATTTTTGTGTGTTTTGACTCCAGCTGTGCTCTTCCTAATAACAGTCCCAGCTATAGTTAAAGCTGTTTAAGAATTTCCTTCTGAAGGCTTTGATTTCAGTTAAGCCTGCGTGTACACAAAAAAAGGAACATTAAGCTCTGAAAATCAGAATGTGTCAAAATTAAATTTGCTCGTGAAAACCTAAATTATTTCCATTTGTCTTATATGCTTTATAGCTTAGTCTTTCCTTCAGTCAACAGTGCCTCATTTTTCCCATGCCCTGTTCAGTACAAAGGGTGGACAAAAAGTGCATGACTCAAAGGTAGATCTTCATTTTCTCATCATTTGTTCTGTAGCATTAGGTCAGCTTGAGCAGACTTCCTGATCCAGGCATTCAACGTCTGCTTCAAAGAAAAAATGACTAACATCCTCAGATGTTTTTCAGTGCCTCTTGTCACTGCTCAGACTCTGTGTGCTTCAAAAATACTCTTTTGTATTTGTAATACTCCTGGAGAATTATCCTAATCTTATGGAAAGGAAACTTTGGAGTAGAGCAATTTGAGTCCATCATGTTCAGCAGTAAAGCCCAGTAATTCTGTGAATCAACTCCCAGCATCTCAGATTACGCATCTGGAAGAAGCTCAAAACAATGAATTGGGTGGCTGCATCGTGTAGCTTTCAGATGTCTTTCTCAGGTGTCTTGCCCTGGTCAGAGCTGCTTAGTTTTAATCTTGCTCTTCAAGCCTTTATCAAGATCTTAGTTTTGACTTTCCCACTGTACTGCCAGGTTATTGCCTCAAGTCCTATCTCCTGCATAATCCTCATTTCAGGGCTCATGTGAGCTAAGTTTTTCTCCCATCCTTCAGCCACCACCCATACTTACCAAACATGTCTGGTCCCACATGCGTTTCTTGCCCCTGGGAGTTACCACAGTGGGTTATGGCTCCAGTGCCTGAGGCGCAAGACATGGTCCAGCCACAGGAGCCAAACCAGAAAGGGTAGATAGGCAGGATGTGGGGATAGCCTCCATGCTCTGAGAAACAATTTAGTCCAATAGCTGGAAAACGCACACAGGGCAGAAGCAATTCGACCCAAGGAGTAGGCAAGAAAATGCTAAGAAACTGTAAATTGGCTTGTTTTGCAGTAAGGGTACAGTATGCTTAGTAGCACAACCTACAATATTTTCTAGGTCAATAAAATGCAATCAGAAAGGAAAGCCAAGACTTGTTAGAACATCTTTTACACTGTGCAGTATAAAGAGAGCGCAAATATAATTGATAGGCCTGCTTGGGGACTATCAGTCAATTTACACAATTGGTCTAACACTTTCCTAAACCTGAACTTAACAACAGAAGACTTGGCTGAATCTTTATGAAGAGAAAGCACTTCAGCATGGCAATTAAATCAATTGACTCAGGGAAAAAAAAACAACCCCAAACCGAACAGCCTGGACCAGTGTCTGAGTCCTCTTCCTCTCTGCTCTAAGCGGCTTGCTCATGAAACATATTTCCCACAGGAATTAAGTTTTGTTGTGTTCTCAGCTTGATAGAGCTACCACTACTTCTTGAAAGACATGATTGATTCTTTACACGGCTGTTAAGTGCCTTCACTTTCCTTGGACTGATGCCTGTGGGAGGAAGGGAGTATTTTGCTGCGGAGAGCTGATTGTCTGTTCGATTCTAGTGGCTTACAGACAATAGCACTGGGGATTCATCCATTTTTTCCTGTTCTTGGAAACCTGGAGAGGCCTTCCCCTACCCCCACCATAATTCTCTTGCTTTATGTATTTCACCAGGAGGATCTGCAAATGGTCATGTCTCCAGAACACTGGTGTGGCTGCAGCTGAGATGCCAGTACCTCCAAACCTGACCTTGTACTTTGTTGTCAGATCCCCCTTGTCCTCCTGCCTGCACCAGGGACGGGGACACAGTGCACAGTCATAAGCTGCAGCTTCTTCCCTGCACTTATCAATTCTTACTCCTGGCTTCTGATTTGCTTCCAAGGTTGTGGCTTTGTGTGGTCAGGCTTTTGTATTTGGCTTCTGCTGGGTTTCTAGCAGTTGGTCTGTTACCAGTCAGCTCCTGCAGTGATCCCACCAGGTAGCCAGCACAGCACCAAAGCACACAGCGAAGCAAAGTCTGCCTTATCACCAGTTAAGACCACGGTTTTCTCTTTGCATCTCTGATCATAGCTGCCTGCACTGCAGCTTGGGATGAGTGTTTATTAAAGTGTCCCAGCTGAATTGCTTGCTGTTCCTAGCATCCCTTTGTGATAGGAGGGCAATCAGCTTGGCTGACCTGCTGTCCAGCCCTCCTGGTTCAAGGGGTTGAAGTCCAGGGAGACCTTAATCTGAGATTTTCTAGCTTGAGACTTTTTTGACTGGCACCAGGAGTGTTACTCCAGAGACATGTGTGCACACCGGCTATTCCTCTTGTGAAATGTTGAGGGATCTTGTGTGTGAGCTCCACATAAATCACGTTTTTTTATGCTGCCATTCATAACGCTCCATTGTAGGATCTCAGTGGCAGGCCTGCATGTGTGTGTGTCTACTAGAAATATGTCACGCTTACTGTTTATTTTCCTATGGCTAATTGTAGAGGTTAGAAACAGCTTAAGACAAATTCCAGCCTTGTGAGATAGTTTTATGGTTAATGACCACTTGAAATTTTTAGTTTATGTCCTGTACAACCTTAAAACTTAAAATGTAAAATAATTGCTGTTCAGAGTGTTAGCTCTAATTGAGATCCTTAAATAACAAATTTTGCATCTTCTACTATTTTCTGGTTTAGGCACTAGCTGCTACAGGAATTGATTCAATGTCACTTAGTTCATTGGAAATGTCACCTTTAGCATCCAAAAATGCCAAGGAAAGAAGAAATAAACGAAAGAAAAAGAAATCTTTGGGGGCAGAAGAGTATGGCGAAGACCAAAGGAATCCTAAGTGTGACTATGACGATGGTCAGAGGAGAATGGTAAGCCGTGGTCTGAAATGTCATTTATTCCACACTGCACTTTTCTGAACAGGCCAGGTTCTGAATAGGCAATTAAAGCTGAAACTTTCAGCTGTAGAGAGGAATCAGATATTTAGTATCAAGACTGACCTGCAGGCAGTGTTAGAACAGTGGAAGGAAACATATTATCACTTTATTTTCAAAGTAAATTAACAATGTGCATTAAACATTCTTACAAATCTATTTTGTTTAGATTTTTTTTTGCCTATTTTTTTTTTGCTTCAAGATTACCCACAGTCTGATTTATTTTCTTACTTTAATTCCATTCATCTGATTATACCTATCCTATCCCTATTAAAGATAAAAAATATTCTTAAGAGAAACCTGTGAAGCTTATAAAGAGAAGAGAGGAGGAGAAAAAGAGAAAGCTTTTCTCCAAGGGCTTTTAAAATGCTATACAAAAATGTTATTAACATTTTTATATTCCTTTGCTAGTTGCCTTCAAGTCAAAACTTTGTGGCATTTGTTTCTACTTTCTATTGCAGGGAAAAAAATAGGGTGAGGTTGTTGTTAAATAGCGTTTTATATAAATGTAACTGACATGCATGAATATGAATTTGCACATGCCATATACATCACAAATAACTTCAGATAATTTGTCTTTGCTTAACTGAGGACAGAGTTTAAATCAGTTTATTTGTTGGTTTTTTTTTTAATAGCCATGTAATGGGCTAAGTCTTTTTATATTTTGTTGTCAGTGAATTTAGATATATTTGGCAACCATAAAAAACGCACAGAAAACATGTAAGCGGTGTAAGTAAATGTGACCAATTAATGACTCCCCAGCTCTCAAAATTTACACAGAGCTGGGTTTCTGTAAATGACATGCATTTTTAATCTAATAGTTTTTGTTGTTGTCTCTTTGGTCGAGTGGGTGGCATTCAAATTACACCTTTGTTAAAGCTGGAATTGCTCTTTAGTTTCATTCTGGATGGGTTTCAAGACACCACGTACCAGAATGACCGTGGATTGGAGCTGTGCATTGCCAGTTTGTTTCTAAGACTTCTTGCTTTCACTTTTTGCCCCTGGATGTCATATGCATGAGAAATATGGGAGACACATTTCAAAGCTTGTAGTAAATCTTCTCTGCAAGGCTGCGTCTGGCATGGTTGGAGGGAGTATGGCTGAGTCATCATTCAGATGCTATCTGAGCAGCTGGAAGTGTGTTGCCATCAGAAATCAGTCTCAATGACTGTGCCATGGAAACCCAGGTGTGGATTTTTGACCTGTTAAAATGTGGTAGCAATCCAAATGGGTTGTTTTTAGTTAGAAGGGGCCTGGTTTTTGTACTCTTCCTTGTACCAGTGTCACAAAATATCATCATTATGTAACTCAGTGGTGTAAGGTACAGTGCAAAATGAAATCGGGTTTCATTTGGTTTATCTGGCTTGTGGATGCTGTGGAGATCCAACCTCTCTTCATATATACTTTGCTCATGAGAAAGTTCTGAAGAAGCTGAAAATTCTGCACAGGCCATAAAATCAAAAGTACATTCTGCCTAAATGCTCTTACTCCAATAATTTCCTCTTCAGATACAATGGAAAGGTATAGATTTGAACTCCTTCTGTTTTTTTCTGAACATCCTTTTTACTCTGCCAGGGTTTAGGTGTGTTCAGTCCTTGGCTATGTCTTGCTGATGCTCTGTCAGAGGTGCACTCTCACTAGCTGATGTCAGAGTGGATCGTCGAGGCTGATATTTGAGTGTGAGGGACACTGTTGTTTACTGAGGTTACCTATCCTTTAAAGCAGCTATGTGCATTTGGATAATCATTTTAGAAGCTAATAAACCATATCCCTCTTCTTGCTCTTGTTTTATTTTCTTTTCCTTTATCACCTTCTTCCGTCGTATTCTGCTTCTTCTTCTTCTTCCCTCTTCTTCTCATTTTCCCTGCAGTTTATTTCCTGCCCTATTTCTTTATCTCTTCTTCTCCTACTGGAACGTTCCTTCCCTAGCTGTTATGAAGATGTGTGATAATGCAGTAAACTGGAGCTGGATCCCCTTCCGTGCTCCTGTCTTCCACTCCTTGTGCTGCCTTCCCAGGTCCTTTGGCACTTATCAGATGGGAGGGGAGTAGAAGCTAAGAAAGTTATCATGCTACGAGGTGAATGCCACCTTGACCCGTCCCATTTCAGTACATCTTTAACTGTCGATTATTAGACAAATACCTAGTGGCTAGGAATTCAACCTCTTTGTGAAGGTTTAATAAGTGTAATTAAGTCTTTCTTTGACACACTTGATTTAAAATGGAACTTGCTGCTCTCCCCAGACCTTCCTGGCTCCTGAAAACATGTTGCAAAATGTTGTTTCTCTTTCCACTTTTTCCTTTCTGGGGGTTTCTAGACTCTCCTTGGCATTAGTTATGGTCCCAATGCAAACTTGGTGAAGCGCAGAACCAGCCACGGAAGCATATTCAGTTTCCAACTCCGTGGCAGAGACGCTGGCTCCGAAACAGATTTTGCCGATGATGAGATCAGCACTGCTGGGGAAAATGAAAGCCACCGGGGCTCTCTCTTAATTCCAAGATCTGGGAGGCGTCCAAGCATGCAGAGTCAAGTGAGCCATAGTTCTCACCCTGCTACTCCCAACTACACCCAGACGGGCAAAAGGAACAGCTCAGTGGATTGCAATGGTGTGGTTTCCCTGATAGGAGGAGGCATCGGGGCACTCAACCCAGACCCTACTTCTCCTGCAGGGTTACTGCTCCCCCCAGTTATTATGGAAAAACCTGGGACAGGCGACCTGGTGAGTACTTTAAATTTTGTATGTGATTCACGCTCTTATTTCCTTCTAAATGCTGTTGGAGTTTGCTGTAATTTATTTACATGATATGCAGTCTGCAGTGAGAAACCCGGACCCATCATCCTCAGCTGGGTGGGAAGGCAACAGGCTCACTAACACAAGTAGCGCGTGTCTAGTGCCACATAAAAATGATTCATGACTTCTGGTGAGACTTACTCTTCAGAGCTGGCTAGAGGCAAATACCTAAATACTGGGTTTGATATGAATTTTCTTATCTTGTAAGGGCATTTTTAGATTGGTTTCTTTGAGCATTTGAATATGTGACGTTGTCCAGTGGCTAGAAAATGATGTTTTTAAAATGGTTCTGTGTGAGTCTTACTATCTTGAGACTGCATTTTCTCCCATTGGTTGCTATATGTTTACATCTAACTTTTAGTCTTCTGTATCGCTGCTCTTAGAGGACTGTTCTTAGTTTTTCCCAGAAGGGTTTAGCATCCAGTTCTAGTAACACCCAGGAGAGATGAGTAGATAATCAACAGACTTTAAGCCTTTTGCAGATTGCCAAGATCTTTGCTGCAAAGCACCACTGCTGCGAAATATTTAATAAGGCTATAAATAAAACTATTAAAACTGATACGTTTAGGACCCAAGCATGAATTCACTTGGAAAACCAGGAGATGGTGTTTTGGAAATAGCTGCTACACAGGCAGAGAAATTTGGACAGGTTGTCATT
This sequence comes from Coracopsis vasa, assembly GCA_026283785.1. Classification (NCBI taxonomy): domain Eukaryota; kingdom Metazoa; phylum Chordata; class Aves; order Psittaciformes; family Psittacidae; genus Coracopsis; species Coracopsis vasa. The sequence continues at coordinate 27,570 of JANHGB010018010.1, read as the reverse complement.
TTGATACAGTGGGAATTTATCTCTTTTAATATAGATAATCTACATTGGAACTCATTACTCTCAGTAGTCTTTAAAGCAGCAGAGGTCTAGTCACTATAGTCAGTGTGGGTAGGATTTATTTCATTTTAGAAATCAAAAATGGGTCAGAATAACCTCTGACCGTGGAGGTGCCTCTTTCTGTTCACTTTAACTACAAGGGGAGTCCAAGATGAGTAACTCTACATTGCACATGTCTTAGGTCAGGTGAGATGAAGCATGCTCAGAGTAACAAGGTGCCAAAGCTGGGTTACATTGGTGTGGAAAAGAGCAAATGTGATTCTAACATGTATTAGGCTAGTTATTTCCTGAAGAGAAAGGTGAGTGAGATGGATCCCAGACGTGGTGTCAGATTATCAGTAAACTGAGAAGCAGCTTTCTTCCTTTAGAGCCAGGCAGCTTCTTCCCTCTCAAGCTTTGGACTGAATTTTTTTCCTCACCTACTAGGGCATTCCCTGTAGTCCTGCAAATAGACTCTCACACTGTACATGAGAGGAGGGCCCGTGCTGCGCGTGGGAAGCTAGTTGGTGTGAGAATTATCTGTTTTGTTGACAGTTTTGAGGCTGTTGCTGCTTTTTCAGATGTTCGCACCTTCGTTCAGTTAGGACTTTGGTACTCCCATTTTTTCCGCTCTGCAGACAAGAAAGATCAGCCCTGAGAGCAGTCTCTAGACAGCTAAGTAACAGAAACACTGATTGTAGATAGTGGAGTTTTACTGGACTTAGCTCGGTGCAAAGAAAAAAAAAAGATGTATATTAAAGAAACTGGAAGAAAGTTTAGGTATGAAAAAAGAATTCTGAACAGAAGTAGAAAGGCCTGAGCAGGTGAGCAGTGGATGTCTTCCTCTTTTCTGTAAGGGAAGCAGCTCTGCAGGCTGCTGAGGCTCTCCCAGCTTTCAGAAAAAGCTTAACAAAATGTGAGAGCACTCAACCTTTCACAGGAAATATTGGTGTTTTACAGGTTGGGTCCTGAGGTGACAGGGAGGCTTTGAGCTCTGCTGGCATTTCTTTCTGTTTGCCAGATTCCTGCCATTTTAAAAGAATGGATTCTGAAAATTGAATGGCCCTGGTGAGTGAGCTCACTTGGCAGTTCCCTGGTCATCTAGGAAATAACATCCAGGCGCTATAGTAACAGATGCTCATTCAGTGATGCAATGTGAAGGATGATGTGTCTTCTGCAAAACAGGTTTGGTATCTAATCTATCCAGAAAATGTGAGCTGGAGTTAAAAGCTAATTGGCAAGAAGCCCATTGCTGTACAGATGTATTTGCTACAGGAATCATAAGCACCAGGCACAAGCGTGCAGCCTCAGTTGTGGAGCACAGGGAGAAGGAAATAGAAAACCTAACACCTAAGTACGCTCAGAGACAAATCCACATGCTTCTGGGCTTTGTGTTTGATTATTTTCATCTTTTTCTTGTTAAAATTTGAAGTTAAGTTTGTTCTTTTTTAGCAGCTCCGGTTTCTGTTAAGAATCTCTTGATATGTTTATGGGAGGCAAAAGAAAGATGTTGCAGGGTGAAGCTGAAGCTACCTTATTAACCCCACTGGCCCTGCAGCTGTTATTTATTTTGTACAAGTGTAAGCCCATAGTGAAAAAGGACCCACTTGTGCTATCTGTCGTGTCTTCCCTGAACAAAAAAATGAAGGATCAGGACATGAAAATGCATCTCTGCAAGAAAAAAGTATCGTTAAGCTCTGACTTGCAGCTTCCTGAGTTTTAAGTGTGGCTTCACTCATGTGAACACAATGTCTGAGTTGATGGAGCTGGCAAAACACATTTTACGGCATTAGGTTTTGAAGGTGCTTTTCTTCAGGTCCCTCTGTGATGCTCAGCAGTATCAGATGAGCGTAACACAGATCTGTCTGATTGCTACTGAGGAGGGAGACCGCTGAATTCTGATTTGGGGAAAGCTTGGAGGAGTGCTTCTGATTTAAAAGGCATAGTAAACATCAAACGAGACCTGACCATCTCTAGTTTTGAGATTCCAGCCCGCAGCCCTTAAGCAGACCATAGTTTCAGCAGGTGATTTCAAACAGGATCTCCTAAGGTTTCTCAGGGAAAGCACAAGAAGTCACTAGCCACTTTTGTGAGTTTTAGCCTGATCAGTTTTAGTAACATTCAGCCTGAAGATTTTACCCCAGGCAGAGTAGCTGGCACCATGATGCCTTTGTGGGCATTGTAACTGCTACTCCCTGTCCTAGCCAAGGGAAAGACTGCTGGTAGCAGCTGAGCTGACATGAATGCCCCTGTGCAGCTTGTGCCCTCTCCTGTGAGAGAGATGGCTGCAGCATCTTATCCCACTGTTCAGGCTGGTGGCTCAGATGAGTGGTCTCCTGATGCTTGGATGCAGAAGAATGTATAAGCTAAAAAGGCCAGTTTCAAATACTCTTCAGATGGCTCTGGCTGCTTGGCACAGGTGGATGTGAGTGTGTTTCTATGAGTGTGCTTGCACTTGCCATCTCTTCCGCCTAATCCCTAAATACAGCTAGTAAAACATGACAGGTTTCAAATAATCTTAATGGATGGTGTTTCAACCCATCAGTCTTGTTGTCTGGAGTAGCTGGACTGGTCAGCAGGCTTGCTCGCCATGGACAGCATATTCCATGCAGAATGGCATTCATCCATGCAGTCTTCTGCATCAAATTGGTCCTGCCAAGTCATCATGGTCTTCAGCCCACAGCCTGAGCAAGAGGAGGGACATCCTATCCTCTGCAGGGAACTCATGCATTTCTGCACACTTTGCTACACCCATTAATGTTTCCACATGAGAGCACCCACAAGGAGTGATGGTAGTGTTTTTGGGAAGCTCCCTTTAGCAGCGCAGAGGGTTACACTGCAGTGTTAAAGCTAGAAAACCCACCTAGGTCATACGAAGAGCAAAGTAGCGCAATCTGAAAGTATGAACTGCAAGTGCCCTCCACAAAGGTGGCTCTGGGTCAGGCAGTCTTCACCTGGATGTGAAGAGTAGCAGATATTCAGGCCCAAGGGGTGTAGGGAGTTTGTCTCAGGAAACCCCTGGTTAATCCTAGTTATTCCTCTGGATATCTCTGATGTATCCTGCAGAGGACTCAATCAGGGCTGGTCATGTTCTCCCACCACTTTGTTCAAGTGGTGCAGTTGCTGATTTCATCAAATTTAGCCCAGTGTAATTAAATAAGACACAAGCAGGACTATGGTGACTATGCTTAAAGTCCTAATCTAATTTTTAATATTTATTTTTTTTTTTAGTTTAGCCTGAAACTCAGGGATTTGAAAAAGGATACATTTTCATGATCCTGCTGATTTTTGGGCTAGGAGTTTGGGATTTTGCCTTTTTTAGAGGAAGTCTGTACATTATATAAGTAACTTCAGGGCCCACTACAACCTAAAGTTTCTGCTCATCCCTGTAGTATTTATTTGTAGCTGTGTATTGCTCTGTTGTGTTTTAGTGTTTCTTAGTTAAGAGGTTAGAATAACATCTCTCTTCACAAGGTATTGATCTGTTTGAACAGAATTGGATTAAGTTAATGAGCTGTTATCTGGCACTCAATTTGTCCATGGGACCTGATGAAGATGAATAAGTTGTCACCTGTGGTTGTCAAGAATTCCTTGAGAGTTAAGAAATACACATGACAGCATCCCCTCTTGTCTCCTAAACCCAGCTGGAGCCCTTTCTGTAACTCTGGATGGAAATGGCAAGGTTTTTAGTTTAGCCTGAGTTTCCTATTATTTTTGAGATTAGAATTGGTGGAGAAGAGGATGCAGGATTGAGGAGGTGGTTGTTCACGAGGGGCAGCTGACTGTTAACTGGTGGTCCCTATTGCTTTGCTCTCCCTGGGGCACCTGCTCAACAGAGCTTCCTGTCAGCCCAGGAGCAAAGCGGGGCCACCGGTGACATGGTTTTGGGATGGGCAACGAAGCTGAGATTGGAGACATCTGGTTTCTGCCTCTGCACACACAACTCTTCCTGAATTCCCTACTGGTTGCATGTCTGTTTTTTCTTTTAGGAAACAAATGCCGAGCGTTGCTAGCTTGTCAGGAGTGAAAACCAGTGTGGAGTGAGCCCTTAAGGAAGTCCAGGCTGCTTAGTGAGGGGCTGAGCTAAGGATTTAGAAGCTTGCCTTTAGATAAACTTTTATTGTCTTTTTTTATTAAAGACCTCCCAAAACAACAAACACAAACCAAACCAAAACCAAAAACCATAAAAAACCCCACAAAACCCAACAAACAAACCAAACCAAAACAAACAGATGAACAAAAGAAGACCTTGGCTTTTCTTGTCACTAAGCAAAAACCTGTCTTGCTGACCACATTGGTTTGAGGTTTTCTTGTTCATCATAATACTGCCCTGAGGTAAAATTTCTTTCTTTCCTCTCTTGCTTTGCCACAAGACTGGTGAAAAGGGAAAGTGTTAGCAGTTTCCTTGTTCAGAAAAAATATCAACAAAATAAGTCATCCAAGAATCACCACCATTAAGTTATATGGACGAAAGTGAGCTAACCCTTTGCTGCTGACAAAGAGCTGTCACCGTGGCTCTAGTTTCTGTTCATTTCAAGCTTTGCTTTAGTACATCCTGAGTGTAAATCATTTAGATTTGACACAAATACTGCAATCTGCTCCAGTTTACAATGCATCTCTTTAAATAATCAAGCATCCACAAAATTAGATGGCTTCTTTTTAATGTCGTGTGCTATTATGGTCACTTTCAATCTCATTAAATAGTTGTGCTTGTGCCTTCCTGGGTCCATTGTTCACGGTGTGGCCTGTCCACCTCTTTTTATGCTTGAAAAGATTTTTACTGTACAAGGAAAATTAAACCTGTCCCAGTTCCCAAATGTGGTCTTTAAAATGCTGCCATGTAAAAGCCCATCTTCACATAACAGTTTTCATATAGCTCAGAACTGTAGGCACTGAGAAGAAAATAATTTTGCACTGTTATGCATCCTCATTTACATGTAAATTACTGAATAGTATATTTATCCCTATAGAATTTAGCTAATCCAAAGGAGAAACATTTCCAGTCAATCTGGGAGGAACACAAATAATCTCATCCTGCTGGAGGTGCCTCTGCTGAACTCCATTGTGATTTCTCATCTGGATCCTAAGGACAATCCTTACATAACTATAGAGACTGTTGTTATTTTTACTTAATTTCTGTAGAAATATAAGTACTATGAAAAAATGTGCTTGTGTATATTCTCTCTGTAATGATGATAACCTTTATGCTGCCTTGTTTGTCCAGTTCCTGGAACTGCTTTCTATCTCAGAGTACAAAACCTGCCAGTTCCTTGATATCTCTGTTCTAAAATAAATAATAAAAAAAATCCTCTCACATATCTGTTCTTTACAAAGAACAAAAGCTCATAAACTTCCCTGAGTAACTTCAATAATTTTAAGCAATTCGCCTCTATGGAAATGTTTTTTCCTGGAAAAATAGTTTTTAGTAAATGTCAGGCTGCCTATGTGATAGATTTACTGCCCTACTGGGAAAGGGACCGTGTCCTCCTGCAAAAGCATAGGAGTATGAAGTAGGTTTGCCAGAGAGGTGGTGAATGCCCCATCCCTGGAGACATTCAGGGCCAGGCTGGATGTGGTTCTGGGCAACCTGATCTAGTTGGAGATGTTTCTGCTCATTGCAGGGGCTTGGACTAGATGAGCTTTGAAGATTCCTTCCCACCCAAGCTATTCTATGATTCTATTTCTTCTACCCCAGTATTGCCAGACACTGTGTCCTGGCTCTGAGGACAAACCTTTGCTGTGTGACTTGGAAAACTTGACAATATCACATCAAACCTAGGGAAAAAGTCAGTTCCCTGCTATTTTTTATTTTTTATAAAGGGTATGCCAAACCTGTTTAACTTTTTATTTAGCCTGGTTTAGCTGAATCAAAAAATAAAAAGAATGAATCTCTGAATGTTTTTTCTTCGGCTTTTTACCTCTGCGGTGAATTATCTTTGCACCTGTAAGAAAAAAGTGGCTTTCAGATAAAAGCCACCAACGCGTAACTCCTGCAAAAAACATTTCTGCATGCATAAATAGGAATATAGTATCTTTCCTGATAGTCAGAAAAGTGGTACTTCTGGAGGAGATGAGGTTGTCTAAACATATTCTACTGGTGTGTCCTAAGGTTTGTGTCAGACGGGATGACGGTACAGTTTAAAAAGAGTTACACAATCCAGAGGAATTTGAATTTTTCTTACAGTTCATTCTACAGACAGAGGGATCTGGAAGATCTGGGGGTTTATTTGGCTGTTTTCCTTTTTCTTTGCATTTTGCATTTTTAGTTTATATTACTTAAAAATTTGTCTCCCTCATGTTTTTTATCTCCTTGTCTAGTTCTTTCTTTTCAGTCCTGTGTATTTGTTACCTACTCCAAACTGGTGCTAATGGTTATGCAATTTTGTAGATGCTTTCTTCATTAATAAAACACTTGTTGTTTCTTTGTTTCTTATTGGATGTTTTTGAAGCAAAGGGAATCAAGAGAACTAATGCATCTGAAATACCATTTGGGTTTTCTCCAGCTCCTAAGCCAAGGATAGAGTGTTTTCTTGTTATATTGTGCAGATGTAAGAGTCTCTTTGAATAGGTTCTGATTACACCTTTCCTTTTGAGATGACTGTGTCAGTAACTGAATGGACAATGAGCCAATTGTTTTAATAAAAGAGAACATTTAAAAAAAAAAAAAAGAAAAAGATGTTTTGAAGTATTACTGCTTTCCTGGCTTAGCTAATGGTTATAAGTGCTTGCTTTAAAAGTCCTTACTCTTCTCTGGTCTTGCAATAATTGGTATTTTTAACTGCAGTACTTTGAAGTGACCTGTGAGCAGTATCCTGGCTATTATTTTCAGTGTCAACCAGTGGCCAAGCATCTTTGTCCTTTGTGACCATTTGACAAGGGGATGTCCCCTACTCTGAAGGGGTCACACTCCAGAAAGACAGCTCATAGAGCTTCAGTACTTTTTTCATGCTGTTCTTGTGGAATTGCCTTTCTTGAAGAGCCTTTTTAGTAGAGAAATGGTGAAGAGGAGGGATCCTGAGTTCCTCTGGTGCGTGTCACAGGCACAGACAACAGAGCTGTGGGGCTGCTGCCCATGGCATGTCTCGGTTGGCATCCAGGGTGCTGCTTGGGGTGGTTAGGGCCATTTCAGACTCAAGCAATGAGAAGATCCAGAAGATTGAATCTGATTCCTGTAGCTCATTTGAATCCTGTAGCTCATTTTGACTATGGAGAAGCAAAAGCAGCTATTCTCACATCTGTATAAACCGAGGGTTATAATCTTTGTGGGGATTTCTTCTCCTTTCACATTTCCTTGCAAGAGCCATCAAGACCCATCTACCTACACTGCATCTCCCTTGCTTACATAGTGTCTTGGACCTCACAGCCTGTATGCTTGGAGGAGCATGACAGAAGCTATTAAAACACTTATCTTGGGAGACCAAGTGTCTTGACCAGGAGATCTGTGACAGAGAATGATGCTGAACTTGGCTTTCCCAGATCCTTACACCTCAACCACCCTCTTTCCTCCTACCTGTGAGAGAGCTGGAGGAGTAAAGCAGGCAGAATTTGTCAATGTATGAAGTGGGAGCTTGTAATAGTAAAAGTCTTAAGATCTTGCTTCTGTTAGCTGACAATATAAAGTATTTAATACAGTGTGTGTCTACAGCTATACTGTGTTTCTGGCTGACTTCAGAAACCCAAGCCTTCAAAAAGTATAAAACTAATTTAAAATGAAACATTAAATAAAGACTGTTTGGGAGTTCTGTTTTTCTGGTATTTTCTTTTTTTAACAAAAAAAACTCACAAAACTTTTCCTTCTGAAACATGAGAGCAAGAGGGTTTGGGTTATATTTTACTTTTCCTGAGAAAAAAGGAAGCTCAGATTCTCCACTAATTACAGAGCTTCAGAATCCGTGACACCAAAGATCACCAGAATGACAATATGTTCCTGAGATTTGGCAGTGTTTCAGAACAAGAAAAAACATGTGTTGAGGAGTCAGTTTGCTTGGTCTGATATCAGAGGCCTGTAATGGAGCTGTTACCCACGCCCCTTTTCCTCTTCTAGCAGTATAATTAAACAGTTAACACATTTCAGAATTAATGGAATAATTAATGTAATTAAGCAGGGCTTCTTTCACAAGCAAAGAGCATGGTAAAGCAGCTCTGCTGTTTCTTCGGGATCAGAAGTATCCTTTTATTTTCACCTGCATCTTTCACCTGTTTATATGAAGGTAAAGGGCAGGACAGTTTCCAAAATTGTTCAAAGAGCATTTTCAAAAGCAGCACACCAACAGCATGTGCTTAATTGGGAAATCAGTGAGCTTTGAACTTTTCAGATGGGAAAAAATAGTGCTGAGGCAATTTTGAAAATGCTACCCCATATCTACTTTGATTTTATTCTGCTGATCCAATGTGTTCATTTAAACAGACCTCTCCCTCAGACGAGGCAAGCAAGAAGCAGCTTTTAATGCCCCACCGCCCATCAGTGGACCACTCGGACGAACCCTTTCAGAGGCAGAGGGCAGTGAGCGCTGTCAGCATCATCACCAGTGCCCTGGAAGGTAAGATGTGTCTTTAGTTCCCAGACTCAAAGCCTCAGACTCAGTGTTGATTGGCAGGAACAAAGTGACACAAAAGACCCTAACATTAGACTCTTGTTTTGTAAGAAGGCATTATAAGCAGTTACTGCAACCCTTATGACAGAGGCAATGCTGTAACAGAAGGCAATAGAATCACTGTCTTACCCATGGACTTGTAAAAATCCTGACAAAATGCTGGCCATTTTGCCCCCATGGAATTTGATTTACTCAGGGCTAACCAAGATGCAGGGCAGTGGCGCACCAGACTGTTTGGATGACTGTACATGCTTTTGTATCTCATCTCTCTGGAGCTGATGAAAAGGCTGGCATATGCAGTCACCAGCTACATGCAGAACGTTTAAGTTGTGGGGGAGGATAGTCTCCTTCCTGCAGAGCAGCTAGAGAGCCACAACAGTTTGGTGAGTGTTTGAATCCCACCATGAAATTTAAGGATTCTCAAAGGACCCACTTGTGCATGCAAATATTTGTCAGCAAATGTTTATATTGCTCATTAGGCATCTTATTAGGTGTAGGAGGACTTCCCTTCCCCATCTTTCCATACACCTGAACTTTGCATTTCCCTTTCACAAATTTACTGATAGCAAGACAACAACTTATAGCGAGACAACACATTTCTAGGCTCTTTACACGCAGCATGAAAAAGCTTTTTACAGTTCCTCATGTCTTCTACATTATAACTTGAAACAAGATAGGAAGTTGCAACTATAGGAAAATGTCTGCCAAGAGAAGTGTGGAGCAAGGAAAAATTCAGGTCTTTCTGTAGCCTTATTCTCTATGTTACTCATGAATAGAAAGGCAAGGCAAGGCAAGACAGAGGGGCTCGTCTGAGAGATGCCTTACAGAAAGGGACTGGACCTTAGCTCTTTGGAGACAGCCCAGCATGAGCCCACAAAGCCCTCTTCCTCAGATTCTTACCTTCCCTGTGGTTATATTCAACAGTATTGTGGCCAGAACATATATATGTTTACATCTTTAAATAAATAAAATCTTGTATTCTTAATAGGTAAATAATCACTTAAATGTATTCCAGTATTTAGTGTAGTCTGCAAAGGTTTTATTTGTTTTCTTTGGGGTTTAGAGCAATTAGTTGTGTGATTGATTTGCTTCTTTGTAATGTGTGAAGAATGCCTAAAAAGCCCTCAGCTAGATGACTTCTTATTCATTTAATGGTACTTTCTATTACTTTTTATCACAGAAATAGAGACCATCAAGTCTGGGGTAACTCAGAGTTTGAACATTTTTAGCTTCATATAGAAGAGAACAGTCCTTATCAAAGATTTCCTAACTCCCAGTCTTTGATTGGTCATTGAAATTGAATACTTGTTAACAACAAGAGGAATATCAAATCAGAATAAAATGAATCACAGGCTTTAACTGTAGTAATAGCTACATGATTTTTGCTGAACTATATGAAACCGCCAGACCAGAAATCCCTTCCCCTTTAGTTACACCTGGTTTCTGCTCTCAGCTCTTGGGTAGTCATCATTTGCTTGTTTTCCCAGACATTGCAAAGCCTTGCAGACAAGGAAGGACCTAGGGGGTTTTGTTGGTTTGTGGGTTTGTTTTTTGGTTTGTTTTTTTTTTTCATTTAAAAATAAGAGGAAAAATACCCCCAACACACACTTTGTGTTCTTCTGACCACTTTTTTATAACAGTATAAAATAGCAGAAAAAAAGCAGTGAAATCTGATTTTACTTTTCCCTTTGCAGATGTTTTTCAAAAACTATTAAATCTGTTGTGTTTTCCAAAGATCATCTGTGCTGAGAAAGGATGTGGTTTCTTAATTTATTTAAAAGGCTTTGATGCCACATCACTGCCAAACCAGGACAGTTCCGTCTACCTCCTTCCCTTGCTGAGTTCCTGCAGTTTGATTTGACTGTATAAAGAGTTGGTTTTCAGCTGGATCAATAAGTAGAACCAGCTCACCCAGAAGAAACAGGAGCACAAAAGCTGGCAAAAGGACAGAGGAATAACATATGGCTGAGGCTGAGAGATGAAACTGCCCTCTTTAGTAGCAACCTGGACTTACAGGGGCTTCTCTCAAGCGTGAAGCCTTAGGGAAAAGAGTCACTCATCTGATGTGTGCCCATTGTGAAGGTCACCAAATTAATAACAGTGGAGTAAGCAGGGTTGGTTAGAAGTGATTATGAGAAGTATGGATTTACCTGGAAAACTAGATCCTTTGGGAAGTGACTGACCTAAATTCCTTATTACTTTCAGAGGTGGGTTTAAAAAAAAAATACAAAATTAAGATTTTACACTGAAATTGATTGGGGTATTTTTCACGTCTTTCACCCCCCATCATGTGGGGTTCTCACATCATTTTAGGCACCTTTAAACCCTGTTTGGAGGCTGGAAAAGACGTAATCATTTCTGGGCAGCGATTTGGTTTCCCAGAGATCTCAGAGCAGAGTAGCTGTTTGTATAAAACCTGTGCATGCGGGACATAATCTGATATTTTGAAAGCTTGCTAGAGGACACCTAATACCTCAGTTCTGTTGTCCAATGAAGAAAAAATGCACAGAGAATGCATCCTGACTTGAGAGAGGAGGCTGTTTATAAACTGATTGAAATAACAGCCTTGGCTGAAGTTTTCCTCTTATCAGTGCAGGTTCTAATTATATAGACTAAGACTGTTATACAGCATTCCATGCCTATAAAGGAATCAGAAAAGGAAAGCATTAAGCTATTTCACTAATCATTATCATTCAGACATTAACTGTCTTTTTTGGCTTTTCTTTTTCACTATTTAATGCAAATTATACTTCTGAAGCTATTTCAGTTCTTTTGTGCTCAAGTAAAATGGACATATGAAAGTTGTATTTTAGGTAATATTTTAAAAGCACCTCTAAAAAGCACATTGGAGCCCTCGTAGTATTTTCAAACTGACTTACGAATTCACCTGATTTTGTATGTGGGCCTTTTAGAAGAAATCAGACACTAAATGCCTGTTTGGATTGCACATCAAGAACAGAAACCTTATGGATAACCAGTGATACTCTAGCTTTCAAGTGATTAAATCAGCTCTAAATATTGGATTTAAGCTCTTTCAGCTCTTAACTGCTTTAAAAGGTATACTTAAGATACTCCTAAAATGTGACACGGGAATGAAAAAAAATATTCCTATCTAAGTTAAATGACGATAGAGTATTTTTACCCACTTGAACTTGGAAAAATGGAAAACAGAGTGAAAATCTGAGCCTATATATAATGCTGGACTTTACATACTTAGTGTGATTCTCTCTTTTTGCTTCTGACACTTTTAAAAGGTTATTACTTTCAGAATAAGTCACTGTCTGCTAAGTTCAGGTCAGCCGGCAAAAACCCCAAAGTGTGTAATTTGCCAGCCTATTAGGACAGAAATATTTTTATCCTAAAAAAAAGTTTGGGGTAATTCAGGGGGCTTCCTTTACGTTGTGAGTCATTTTAAGTGTTCTCTTGTCCTATAACTCAGTGTGAATTGACTGTTACTTTACTGCTTGTGACTTAGAGCTTGAGGAATCACACCAGAAATGTCCTCCCTGCTGGAACCACTTTGCTGTTAAATTTCTCATTTGGGATTGTTGCCCGCTTTGGCTTTTAATCAAGAAATTTGTCAAGTTCGTGGTAATGGACCCATTTACCGACCTCACCATCACCCTTTGCATTGTGCTGAACACGCTTTTCATGGCCTTGGAGCATTATAAGATGACGAAGGAGTTTGACCACATGCTTTACATAGGCAATTTGGTAAGTGAACATGAACTTGAAGTGCTACCTGAGGAGTATATTGCCTGCTTGTTAAAGTTTTGGCTGCAGCTTGGAAAGAACCCATGTTGATATATTGTCAGCATTGCTTTGCCTATGACATGTCAAGTAAGTCCACAGTCACCTCTTCCTGAGGGTGAAGAAAAAAGAATGGAAGACAGTGGACTGTATTGTGAAGCTAACATATTCTAATGTTATTAGTAATCAATAAAGCCATGTTTCTGGGCTGTTCCTGATAGGTTTCAAGTTTGTATCTGTTTAAGGAAATAAGAGAAGGATTAATGAGATTTACTTGGGATTTCTGTTAAAGCAATGATAAGGCAGTTCTTGGTGACTAATCATGACTTTTAAGTTAAAACAAAACAAAGCAACAAACCAAACAAACAAGAACCAAAGCCCAAAAAATCTACAGGAAAAAAAAAAACAAACCCAAGGCAAGATAGATCCTGGAGAGAAATAGAATGCTCTTTGATCATAGGTAGATATGTATGTGGGAAAGCGCCTATACTACATTTTCTGTGTGTCCTGCTGTGCCTCCCTGCCTTAGCTGTCAATGATGTGTACTGGGTCCCATGCAAACCCTGGGGCAGAGGGGACATGGAACAAAACATGGCTGATGCTTCAGGGGTAATTCTGAACATGCAGGCTGGAGCAGCCAAGGATAGAACTGCAAAGTAAGCAGAGACCGCACTTCTCCAAGGAGAAACAGAGTGACAGATCTACAGCCAAGCTGCAGGGACAGCAGAAAAGCCTTTCCGGAGGCAATGCAGTACAGTTTGTTACCCCAGGGGGCCACTAAAATTCTGCAGTTACTACAAAAAGGAAGCTTTTTCTTTAATCGTCTTTCCCAGGGTTTATGTTTAAAAGTTACCATGTTTTACTGCTTTAAAATCCTTTTAATTTTAGAAGAGTCTGTATTGGAAAAAGCACAGGCTATCTAGCTATGGCATGGTGGAATTGCCCCTAAAATCTAGTGGTAGAAACAGAGATATCCTGTAGGACCATAATTATCCTGTAGGACCTTGTTATTCTTAGCTCTGGGCCTTCTTGGCCAGGCTGAGGTTCTTCTCCTAGGCTTTGAGACCGGTCTCCAGTTTTTCAGCTGCTGTGTCTTGGCAAATCACTGTGTGTAAAATCTGTTTGGGTCTTTCTTGCCTCAGACCCATGCTCTTTCCCTCTGCAGAAAGCAGTAGATAAGGTAGCTCAGAAAGTCATCTCACAGGACTGCATCCAGCTCCATTTTGCAGCCAGCCTTCCTTCTTGTTGCACAACAGTTTGTGGTCTTCTAAGATGACTTAAAAATACTTCTTCAGACCCGCTATCCATCAGAGCAGGTGGCAGTGCTGCCATTTCCCCCTCTGGCAATTGGTAAATGTATCTGTTCCTTACTCTGCTTTTGGCAGACCAGCTTCTCTCTTTGCAGACCACAAGCAGTGAAACTCTAGCTCCTGGCATCCCTCCTACCCACATAGCTCTTGCAGACCTGCTGGGACTGAGCAGGGCTGAGCAGGGTGCCAACAAGGAAATAGAAACAATGAGCAGAGGTATGAATTGCAAGCCAATTTTGTAAAATTTTGCAAACAAATGAACCCCAAAATCTCACTGTGAGCTCCTCAGCGCTTCCTGGAGCTATTTCTCCTCTTTGTGCTTAAGTCGAAAATAAACAAAAAAAACTGCTAATATTTTTTGTAGCAGGCTGATGGCATGGGCTCCCTTTCCCCTGAGATACCAAGCTGGGTCTGTGAGATGCCAAACCACCCCAGCTCCCCATTACCAGCTTTACTTAAATCCCTGCATAACTGGATTGATTGTGAGTAGAGCAGGTCAGAGGAAGGTAACTCCATTTTGTGGAGGATTTTGCAAAGTCATTTGTAATGAAAATTGACTTTTTTTTGCAATTTCCTATGAAAGAGAGAGTTCTGGCTCCAGGGCAGGCTGCCAGGTGATTGCATTCCCTAAACCACAGACTGCCAGACCCTTCCTCTGTCCCCGTGCTGGCTGGCCATTGTCCTCCTATTGCATCTAACCCTCTTTGAATGATTACACTAGTATTAAATGGGGAGAAATATTAAAAAGGGGAGATCTTGGTCATTTTTCCCTCAAAACAAATGAAAGAATGAAGGTAGGCAATGGATTTGCTTTCTCCAAGTCTTTATCCACTGCCAGTCACTGGAGATCTCCTTCTCTGTCCATCTACTTCATGCAGCATCTGTTACTTTGAGGCTCCTCTAGATCATCACTTACAGGAATAAACATTTTCAAATGTGATCAGAAGGCCAGCCAAGCACGTGTACATGGTTCATCTGCCTATGTGATGCCACCACTTAAAAAATGGGTAGCTAGAACAAGATTTCCCTGATATTTATTTCCTTTAGAAACAGATACCGTTATGCGATATTAAAGCCTAAATAGCTGAAATGAGAGAGAAAAGATTATTTTTCTTTTTTTAAAGGCAAAGCTCTCCAAATCATCAGTGTCATATTTAGCTCCAGCGGGATGTTAAGTTACTTGCTTTCTTTCCAACCTTTATCACTTTAAGTATCCAGCCTCTTGTCCAAGTGTAGTCAGTGTGCACCAGGTGCCAGTGATTTGACAACTGCCAATGGAAATTCGTAACTGGTACACGTTCATGATTCCTGATGCCTTTAGGAAGGCTCAGACATTTTGCTATCTTACCGTGACATTTCCTTCTCAGAAGGCTATTGATTAAAATGATTCAGGCAAAGAAAGTGATCCTCCTGAGTCATTTCTCAGCAAGATGGTTGCATAATGTATGCAGCGTGGTATTGTGGTTTTTAAGTCAGTCCCCTAGATACAATTTCACAGACATCCAGTTTTGTCTTGTTCCTCTGTCCTAAGGGAAATTGGAGCATTCTGGTGGGAAGCTTTGGTATCTCTGACCACCGTGACTCAGAAATTGTTGGCTAGTTAGAAGTATGACCTGTCTGTCACTATGTTGGGTTCTTGGTAAGAGATGGTGATGGGATGTTGATACATCCCAAGGTACTGTTGCAGCTCAAGGTATTATTTTCCTGATGAAATTTATTTTTTATTTATTTATTTTTATTGCTTAATATCATAATTACATAACTTTAACTTTTTCCTTCTACATCTTATGGGGTTTCTCATCTCTGTTGCTTAGAGTTGATCAGTTTTGCTGGGATAATGCTGCAAATATTTAGCTTATTTGAAGGAAAATGTTTCTCTTTGACTGTATGTTACTGATATGTGTGCTCTGGATTCCTCCCTTGTTTTTAACCAACACAGTGTATTAATGTTAACTGTTTCATGGAAAACTGTTTGCTTTAATATATATGTACAATAGATATTTTTTCAGAAACATAAAGCTTTGTGTAGCTTGTACTGGGACTTGGAATGAAAATGAAACTGTATATGAAGAACTTAGTGCCCACATTTTGTCATTTCATGTTGACTGTAGCCTTATGTTGTGCACTTAAAATGTTAAGGAGGCATAGGAAAGCACAAGATCTGATTCTCTGAGATACTTTGCCAGGGATGTGTTAAAACTGAATTTGCTGCCAGTAGCCTTCCCTCCCCCTCTCCCTCTGCCTCATAGGTAATATTTATATGTTGTTTTACAGAAATGTGTTCCAATTAGAAGTTCCGCCATATGACATTTGAACTGGGTCATAAATAAGCAATATGTTCCCAAGACACTCTCAAAAGAAAATTGCCATGAGTATTTGTAAAAAGAAGTCTAGGACTCAAATTAGAGTTTCTAATCACCTGTCAGCTATAACCTCAGAATGACTGGAGACTTATGTTGCCCTGGTATTGACAATAATAACAAAATGAAAAGGGATAATACAGCAGGAACACTACAACCCCAATACCCTTCAACACTCACAATCCATTTATTTGGGTTTCTCCACTGAAATGAATAGATTTAACCTCTATAAAAGGCACCTTTACACTTCCTTTTTTTACCACTGGGATTGTTCAGATGGTTGAAGGAGATGGAAATGTATGTTTCAATCCAGAGCTTGAACTTGGATGTCATTGTAACTTTACAGCAGTATAAAATATTATTGTGAAAAGACTAGGCAAAGTTGTAACAGTGATAAAGAACTAGGCATGAAAAATAAAGTATTTGCTTGTAAAATGTTTGGGGTTTTGTTTTCTGCTGCATTCATCTGTATCAGTGGAAAGTCTACAAGCAAAGAGGTGTGCTTAAAAGGTTACTTTCACTTCGTTGTTTTCTTTCTGCAGGTCTTCACTGGGATTTTTACGGCAGAAATGATCTTCAAAGTAATTGCCCTTGACCCCTACTACTATTTTCAGCAGGGCTGGAATATTTTTGACAGCATAATTGTTATTCTAAGCCTGATGGAACTGGGTTTGTCCAGTATGGGAAACCTGTCTGTTTTACGCTCCTTTCGACTGGTAATGGTCTTATTCTGTTCTCACCCCTCTTCTTTTATGATATATAAACTGACATGAATGCAACATATTTTCTTAAAAATGCATCTGCCGATAAAGACTTTAATTGCTGCAAACTGGTGAACAGTATGTGACAGTAATTATAGGCTGCACGATAAATGGAATTGCTCCAGATTTACATCAGGGTAAATGAGAACATAATTTGATTCCTTCTAGCTGTGCCAGGTACTTGCAGAACACTTAAAATGTTTGAGCTCCAATTTGTAATAAAAATCTGCCATTTTATACCTGTACACCTGTTAGCATAGTCAGCAGATAATTGATAGCCCAAGAAATGCAAGAGCCAGTATGTTGTTTTAGGAGTTGTTATTCCTAAATTAGTTATAAACATGCCACTGTTCTTTTAAATGTTGTCAAAAGAAGATGTCTTTGAATTATTCACGGGATGATTTTATTTTTTCCTAGAACTGATCAGCATAACATAGCATCTGTCTTTCACGGGAACTCCTTAGCTGTCAGCTTCTTTGTTATGCACGGGATAGTGGTATTCTATTAATGAGAGACTGCTGGCATATTGGAACAGAAAAGTAGTTTCCTTGCCAGCCTGACATTTGTGTTGCACTTCATGTACCAGGATGTCCATGCTAATCATTCTGGCCATGATATGGCTTCACAACTTGGAAAGACCAGGAAAATAAGCCCTTATGATTACATTTAGCAGAAGACTTTTTCCCCAAAAAATTCTCTGCACTGCTCAAAAATGCTATATTTTCACTGCTTGTGTTACATCCTGAGAGTCTCTTGTTAGTTTTTGAGCAATCCTTCTTCAATAGGGCTGAAATTAACCTTCGTTTGAAAACACAGCACAAGGGCTAGGCACCATTTATGTCCTTAAAATAGGTCTTAAGTGGGACGTGGGTTGTGCATAGGCTGCGTGATCCTCGGCACAGAGGTGATTTTCACCCTGGGAGCTAACAGCTAATAGCATCTGACTGAGGCTTGCTCTGAAACACTGAGGAATTGCTTCTCTCTTTGTGGGATCAAACCCTAAAAGCCCTTCCCCCAGATGCCTGCCAGGCTGTTTAATTTGAGGAGAAAAAACAATGTAAAAGAAAATACTAAGACCTGAGTTTTCCTCCTTCCATCTTCTCCCCAATCATTATGATACTGGGGGAATGTGCCACTAAAAGTAGGTCTATCTAACAAGGCAGAGCATAGCTCTGGAAAACTGAATTCTTATCTAAGAAGCCCAGCTGATATTTTATTAATAGTACTAGTGAGGTTAACAGGAAGTATGGCTAAAATCACCTTGTACCACACACATTGTGGTATTTAGTGTCTTTCATGTTTTACGCACTTTAATAATTCATCAGCTGAAATGTCTGTTGCTTCTGTGAACTGACACTGTTGTTTATGTTTTGTTCACAGCTGCGAGTCTTCAAGTTGGCAAAGTCCTGGCCGACCTTAAATACACTCATCAAAATCATTGGTAATTCAGTGGGTGCCCTCGGTAACCTCACTCTTGTGCTGGCAATCATCGTCTTCATTTTTGCTGTGGTAGGAATGCAGCTTTTTGGGAAAAGCTACATGGACAATGTGAAGAAGATAAGTGCAACTGGCAATTTGCCACGGTGGCATATGAATGATTTCTTCCACTCGTTCCTCATCATCTTCCGAATTTTGTGTGGGGAGTGGATCGAGACCATGTGGGACTGCATGGAAGTAGCTGGGCAGCCGCTGTGCCTTCTCGTCTTCTTGTTGGTCATGGTGATAGGAAACCTG
The DNA here is from genome assembly GCA_026283785.1 of Coracopsis vasa. Lineage (NCBI taxonomy): Eukaryota > Metazoa > Chordata > Aves > Psittaciformes > Psittacidae > Coracopsis > Coracopsis vasa. Next base: position 9,025 of record JANHGB010018010.1, on the reverse strand, counting down.
GTGGTGAGTTCTCAAGATGTTTTTTCTCCTTTTCCTGGTATGTGTGTGCAAATGTAGCATTTTTTAATCCAGAAATAGCAAATCTAATATTGCTCCATGGCTTTAATTCAATGAACCAAGTTGTCGCCCAGAGAAACTTGTTCATATCCCAAATACAAAATTGCTAGCATTGCATTACTAATCAGGAATGAAGGCTTATTCATTTTTGCAGAAGAATAGATAATGTTTTACTAGCAGAAAGGCACATGGGCTAGTTATAATGATTTTATTTCTTAGGCCAATCATAGGGCTGAAGGGATTCCACATCTTTCTTCCACACAGGAGGGAATAGCATCTTAACTGTCACCCTGTAACAACTGTAACCTTTCATTTTTGGTCCAGAACACGTGAACCTTATGGCTATCATGATGTCTTTGAGTGAAGTTTTTCATGTCTTTATCCTGGGTGTTCTAGGAAGCTACAGGTTGTTTTTACAGTAGTCACTTGCTCACTTGCCTCTTTAATAGACTGTCATATAAGCATGGCTTACATAAGCTGTGAACCTATTAAGACTGAATTGTATTTCCCTGTTGACATCTTAAGGAGCCCTTTCCTGGCTTGCATCATTGTGGAAATGTTTTGCCTGTTCAGCTTAACAGAGCATCTTTGACATTGAGGCTCTAATGGACTTACTGTTTGTGTAGAGGGTTGTTTAATAGTAGATGCTGCTATAAAAAAATTTGGGGTTTTGCTGCTGATTGCTTTTAATGGTTGTTTTGCTTTGAAGTACCCAAAGTTTTCGTTCTCAGCTGCTTGGACATAAAAGCTCTTGAAAGAGCTTGTAGAAAAACAGAGACCATTGTTTTGTTTACATTAATCTACATTTTAACAGGTAGTTTTGAACTAAAACAGGTTGGCACTGGAACAGATTGCCCAAAGAAGCTGTGGCTGCCCCATCCCTGGCAGTGTTCAAGGCCAGGTTGGATGGGTCTTGGAGAAACCTGGTCTAGTGGAAGGTGTCGCTGCCTGTGGCAGGGGGATGGAACTAGATCATCTTTGAGGTCCCTTCTAACCAAAACCATTCTATTATTCTATAATTCAAGATGTTATTTAGCAGCTAGAGAGAAAGTCATCTTATTCCTCTGGCATCACCAAGATTCTTGTCACATCTGCCAGTATTTGTGGTAGTGTCTGTGGTCACTTTCCCAACTGCAAGGCTAAGCGATACACAGCAGACCTCAACTACTAAAGGCTGCAAACTGGTGTTGGAAGAGTTACTACCACTACAACTCTGTGGTAGTTTCGGTGATCCAGTTTGCAGGTCTTGCCAAGTCTCACTAACATAAATTCAAAGGAATGGCAGAAGAAAATTCAGGAGAGTTAATAAGTGCCCTGGGTAACTTCATGTTATAGAACAGTCCAGCTATTGAAAGGAATTTTAGTAAATCTTATATCTTTGGTTTGTGTTTATACATCCTGCAAATGTCTTGGACCAATGCAGTGCCACGTGAAACTATTTTTACTGTGGGTCAGCTGATATTTGAGTCATCTTCAGAGAACTAAACTTTACAACATAGTTGGAAAGTATGTGCTGTGTAACTGCCTTTGGCACAATAGGGCTATGTTGTTATTGTCAGATGGCATTTTTACAATATTTGAAGCTGATTTGGAAGGTAAAGCCAAACTAGATATAATAGAATAGTTCTCCCTCATTTGTAAGAAAGAGCTTCTGAAATTGCTAAGTGAATAATTATGCTTAATGTTAAGTTTTATAAAGGGCTAAACATATTTTCTCCATGTGTGTATGTTACTGAGGTTAATAAGGAAAATCACCATGACTGGAATTATTAAGAAGATGAAGGGGAGTTTGGGTAGTGAGGCAGTCCCTAGTGCCCCTTGCTTTGGCAGGTCAGTCAACACGAGAGTCAAGCGTGACACCAGCCACTTCTCAGGGGACAATTGCGTGTAATGGGTGCTAACAACATGCATGAATAAAACTGACACTTCAATCACAGATGCAACAATCTTCCAACCTCATTCTGTGTGCATGATGTATGCTGGCCAAGCCACCCTTTTATTCTTCTGCTGGCTACCTGGATGAAGCCTATTTTATGCCAGCTTCTCCTGAAATGCCGTCAAGTGAAGGGCAACTTGACGCAGGGCAGAAATGCACTATCTGACTTTGCTCATGCTCCAATTTGGCTGTGTATGACATAGACAGCACCCAAAAAGCATCAGTTAGCATTAACCCAAGCTAACAGCTGCAGTGCATTAACACACCCTCAGGGCTGAGGTTCTGAACTGGTGTTGTCTCACCTCTGCCTGATTTACATATATCCCTTAGCGCATTCATGGCGCATTCACCACCCAGTCCACCACAAGCTGGTAATTCACTGCTGCATTTCCATAGTGGGTTTTGTCTTCCTGGAGTCACAGGCATGCCAAGATGTAGAGTCTGTAACCAGAGAAATTCTGACATCTTCAGAATTTTCCTGAAACATGAAATATAAAGCTGGAAGTGCTTTTTTAGGATCAGCCCCAGGCTTTTTTTTTTGCTTTTTTTCTTTTTTGTCTCCTGTCCACAGAAATACTATTCACTCAGGAAAATTTTAATGATATTTTATGAGAACACGAAGGTAGAAAGCACCATCAATTTCTAGGGTATCAGGCTATCCTGTAGGAAAAAATACATAACCATTATCATTGAATTAATGCATGATGCATGGAATTATGAAATAGAAAGTGTAAGGTCATGCACTCAGCCCTGTTTAAGAATTTATGTTATGATCAAGTAGCTTACCAACAGAAAATGTTTGAGAGGATAATAAAAGTATATGTATCAGTCACTGTGGACATCTACATCTGAGATAATTGCATGGAGAAGCCTTTGCAGTCAGATCTGGTTAATGGAATCCATGAAGTCATAAAATATCTTACCAAAAAAGGCATCTAAAATGCATCAGATTAAATAGCTCCTAAATGTACCCATTTCTGTCCCTGAAGTCTTGGGAGGCAAATTTAGCTGTACATACCCCTATGTACATATCACTTTGGCTGACTGAACCAGTATGAGGTACCAGTGTGTGGATATATTGCACCCATGAAAAAAATAAATGATATTCCAATAAATATTAGGAAAGGTAATTACAGAAAGTATGAATGCTGTTGCATAGGGATCTGCAATACTAGATATGCAATATACCTCATTAATGACTGATGCTCAAGAAAGACTAAGTGCTACTGGGAAAAGCACAGTATTGGAATATATCGGAATATGAAGATGATGAGGGGAACATAGAGCTAGGCATGGAAGGAGAATAATTGTGACAGGAGAATAGTAAGTGACAGGATATTGCTCATCTCAGAACAAAGGAATATAAATCACTGTGGGTACCTTTAGGCTGGGTTTGGAAAGGAGACTTCTGACTGTCAGCACAATGAGGTTATTCGGGAGGACTTTCCAGCAAGACTGACTAGCCCCAAATCAGTAGTGTGTGAGATAGAACTTGGCAAGTTTGTGAAGGAAACAACTCATATTAGCAGGGGGCTTGACTTGGCTACCCAAGAGCACCTTCCAGTCTCATTCTTGGAAAAACAGAGGTTTGTCCCACCCTTCATGTCCTTCCTACAAGTCAGTGTAACACGGTTCCTTGAAGAGATGTTCTGGGAAAGCGCCAATAAATCTCCATCAAGTCAAAATCTGTGGATTCTTAAGCTGGTCAGATGCCAAGAAAATGTCATTAAGTCTCATTTACCACCATTTCTATCTTTAACAGCCAAAGTCTGTTGATAAAATGACATATTACCACAGCTGTTCTGACAGATACATGTCTCTGCAGTAAGGCAAGAAAGAAATCAAGTTACGGGGAATGATAACTTCCTAGTATTTCCACCTCAACACGTTCTTCCACAAGACTCTATCTCCCTACCAGCAGAAGGTTTTCATGAGTGCCACCGGTGCAACATGAATGAAAATAAATGTCCTAGGAGGATAAGGGTAAGGAGAATGAAGGGCCATTTATCATAGATCCTGGCTTTAATGATGTGCAAGAGAGATATTTGGGATTGAGAGGATTGTTCGAGTAGGAAAGAGAAGTGACTACAGGTATATATGAAGCTTAGTCTATAAGAATAAATTCACAGCAATTTCCTGCCCTGAATCACTTTCCTAAATGACAGACACTAAGTAACATAAGGAGTCGCTGGGTCTCATGCAGCTTTCTAATACTTACTAGCTATGTCTATAATCCTGTAGTTAGGCAAAATCACTTTCTATGTGTGCCTGCAAATTTGTGTCTACCCAGATCAATTGCTTTATTTATTTTCTATTTGTTTTAACATTAAGAACAAAGGAAAAGCCTGTGATAAATGTTTCATTCTGATGACCTTTGTTTGCTTTTTTTAAATTTGTTTGCTAATGTTACCTTTAGTTTGATGTTTGCAGTCAAGAAAACAGAACAAAAAACTCACAAAAGAAGTAGCTGTGGTGTACAGTGTATAAACTTGTAAGATGGGGCTGCCATTTGGATTGTCTGGTCTTCAGCACTGGGGCTTTGTTTCTATATGGAAGCATTTCCTCGAATTAATTACTGAGTGTTACTACATGAGCACCATGTTCTCGAATCTAGGAACATGAGAGGGTGTATATGCGGCCACCTGTGTAGGAGAACCAGTAGCCCACCCTGTCAGAATCCATCAGCTGGCCAACTGTATGGGGGTTTCAAAGGCAAGGGACTATCCCAGCTGAAAGTTTGTGGTCAGTGCAGGGTTTGAAGAAGTTTAAGAATATGGAGGAAGATGATCTTCCACATTTGTCCTCAGTGCCAGAAAATGTTCCTGGGCACATTCAATTAGGATAGAACTAGCCATGAAGTCCTATCTCGTGCAATACTGATACCTCTTTATCACTGCAAATTTCTCAGCAGATCATAAGCAGGCTTGAAAAAAGCTTATGGTAATGTGTCAGATTTTCTCTTTGTTTAAGTGAAATAGATACAGAGAACTATCACTGTCCCTTGTGGTAAAATCATAAGCAAAATAGCTAGACATTTAACAGGCCTAGGTAAAAGTGAATTACAGTTTTATGTTTCAAGATCTTAGGCAGCCAAAGCATATTATGATGGTCAAAGAAGGTCTTCAAATGAGACTTGTATTTCTGCCTAACATGACGGGAATGTCACTGAGGAAAGCTACAGCAAGACTCAGACACTTTTAACAGACATGAGGCATTACATCAGGGGGTTTCAAGACCATGAAACTTTAACAGGGTGACTAAGGGTTGCTTCATGCCAAAGGAATGAGGCCTCCTTCATTAAGATTCCTTGTGTCGATAAACAAATTAAAATGGAACACTGATGACATATGATAGCATTTTTCCAGCTATCTTCTTATTTTTTCACAAATTATATACAAATCTAGAACTACTGAAGCCTTATTTTCGTGGTTTTTACTGTCTATCCCTAGAGAAATGTACTACTCAAACGTTGCAGCAAGACTTCCTGAATCAAGTAATTATTTTTGCATTTAATAACAAACATATTCTCATTCATGGAGGCCACTGAAGACATCACTCTGTAAATAAAAGTTAATCTCCTTGGAGGGAAATGTAGTATTTATATTGGATCTGATGATTAAGATAAACAAACTGGAATTATAAAACAATGTGTGCCTTCTAATTGAAAATACTAGGTTAAACTGCTTGCTGAAAATTAAAGCAAGTTTGGGAAGAAGGTATTACAAGTCCAACTTACAACATTTTAGGTTTTAGTTTTCTAGTTTTCAAACCACAGGAGAGGTCTGTGTCCTCAAGCTTTGTATACTGTACTTCTACCACCACTTGTACTCTCCTTGGGCTCACCAGTTCCACTTCTTGCACAATGGAGGGAAAAGATGATAAGATACAACTATATAAAGCTGGAGAAGAGCAGCATTTAGCAAGGAAATGTGCGTCCACAGGAGATTCAAAGAGAAGTTCAGGTTGTCCCAAGCCTTGCATGAGCACTGCCATCCGTCTGCTCTCTCTGTACCTTCATGTTCGTGTCCTGGATGCAGTTGTTCACCTAATCTACTCTTTCAGCAGCTCCCAGCATTCTGGAAATGTGCATTTGTGGTTTTGGTTACATCAGCTCAGAAGGCCATCAGACAAACAGGTGACAATAGGTATGTCAGTAACAGTCATTGTCAGGACACGCAAAATCTGCAAAGTGAAGTGCATGTGGGGCACCATGGAGGAGGAGGAGGACTCATCAGTAAGCTGCAGGAACCATAACGACAGCTGAGGAATTCTGGGGATAGGGGCTGGAGAGTTACAGGGTCTAAGAGAAACCAGTGAGCTCAAGGAATCATTAACAAGAAGTGGAAGTGTCATTTGAGTCTGTCTCATCAACTTGGACACTAACATAAGGAGATGAATTTTCTTTCTTGAGTCACATGCAGCTTTGCAGAAGAGCAGCCTGGAATACATGAATAAGCACATTTGGGGACAGAGGCAAGATATAGTCAAAACAACTGTCAGCATGTTACCATCCTTTTTGCTTCTTTTTATGTGTGCTTATGGCTGGCAGCAGGTATATCCAGCATTTGAGTTTGGAGAACTCAAACTTCAGAGGAAAGTACCTAAACCTCAGCACATTTCCTGGCTTCTCCCTTCACATTTTCCATGCCAGCTACTGCATAGTCCACTTTTCCCAGAGCAATTTTTTCTGTTTGTATTCCCCATTATCCACCCTCACTTGAGCAGCATCTGGGAAGCAGAGCACTGAGGTAGCTGATGCTTTTACGCAAATATCTGACTATACCTACTTAAGCATCCTCAAGTGTAATGAAAGGTCCACCAGAAACAGAAGCATGTGATGATCAAAAAGATAAATCCTGACACCAACAATCAATCAGTGCAGTTGCTTCTGATGACTCCTAGCAGAGATGCAAAGCTTGTATTCTTGTATGGGTTACTTTGAAGACAAATCTTTTGCCTAAGACTCCAGGCTTTAAAACTTGTGTGATTTAGCAGTGCCCACATAAATAACTATCATTTATTTTGTTGGGTAGATATATCCCACCCTCATGTGTAAAACCAGATGCTGATACTAGAAAGTTTGGGGAAATTAACCTTAGGATATTTATGACGGACCATCAAAGATTGCTGGGTTTCAAAAATGCCATTGTATAGTAGATTAAGTAGACTCCATTCAAAGCTTGGAGGTAAAGGGCTGCTTTGCCCCAGAGAAATGAGGGAAATGCACCTGAGAACAGATGGGAGGAGAAACTACTTTCAAAATGAGCTCCTAAAAAGTAATCTGCTTCCGTCTGTCACTCCAGATTTATGAGTTTATGATTCCTGACACAGGCTCACTTATTTCTTCTGAAGAGTTGAATCTTGGCACGTAGTAACTAAAGCTGAGCACGCATCATGTATTAGGGGACAAGTGTGTTCAGTTCCTTTTTTCAGTGTACTATATGGTGTCAATGTTGAATATATCTACTAAAATCTGCCAGTATTTTTCACGCAACATCCATCCACAGGAAGGTAGATCTGTTTTTTTATACAAATAACCAAAATCCTAATAAAAGTTGGGGTACAGAAGAGAAGCAAGCTTTTGCTTCTAATGTAGCTCAAAGAAGGTTGAAAACAAAAACTGGACTAAGACTCTTTTTTTCATCTGTGAAATAAGGAATTCCCCAAAGCAATAATCCAAACCAGATTCATTGGTGGGCTGTGACAAATTTTGGCATTTGGTGCAGAATTTCATCAGTATAATTATAAGTATTACTTCTTGATCTGTAAATGAGTCACTGTGATGTATCAGAGAGGAATAAAATCTGATGATAATGCTAGTGCTCTTTCGTAGGTATGTATAAAAGGGAATATGAAACTATCTCACATTAACCTGCATGGGTGTGAGACGACTTAGAAATATGGAGGAAGAATAATGCTAATAAATAAGTTCAATCAACCTGTCCCTTGGAAACCATCCTTACACCTTTTGTTCTAATTGTGTCTCCAAGTCAGAGATGCTTCTCTAAAAATATTGCTGAAGCATTGACTCCATTATATGAACTACTGGCAAAATGAAATATTTTTAATAGGATCCACCATATATATGTATATATGCACATATACGTATTTTATTTGTAAAGATGATACTAGTGGAATGTTTGTTGGGGTTTGCTTGTAGTCTGGGGGTTGAAGAGGTGCAAAGTTTTCAAAATAAAAACCACAGCCCTGTTAATACAGTAGGCATCAGTAGGGAAAATACTGCCATTTTTTGTACTACATTTGTCTTTGGTTAGTAGTGTAAGTAGGGTTTTGTCAGTGGTTAAGTTCTTGCTAATAGCTGGGTAGTTATTAAAAATCTAGAAGACACTAAGTCAAATTTAATTGGACAAGAGTGTGCAAAGGTAGGAACAACTAAATGTGTCTCCTTTTATTAATGTCACTGTGCAAGTTGTCTGGATGTCATTGAAAGGGTAATGACAACAGAATTCATCCTAGCATGTGTTCAGGGAAAGTTTTAATGTTAAAATTGACCAGGTGGTACAAATTTAACACATTACCCATTACTCCTAAACATCTTAATGCTTTAAAAAAAAAAGAAAAAAATCAGTTAGAAATACTACCTTTCCCCACAAAAAAACATCACAGAGCAATTAATTTTAACAGTTGCCTCTAGAAGGAGCTTGTTCAAAGGGATATGTGAAACAATCAGCTAACCATGACAGCCTTAACCTTCTTAGGAGGTGTATGATATTTAAAAGATACTGGAATTTATCTTTTCCATATACAGTGCATATTCATATCTGTATTTCTCCAGCTAACACGTACATGGCAACATGGTCTCTGGCTTCCCAAGGAAGTATGCTGAAGAACATGTTTGGAAACTAAAATGTAATACACAAGATCCTGGGCTGCATCAAAAGGAGTGTGACCAGCAGGTCAAAGGAGGTGATCCTGCCCCTTTACTCTGCTCTCATGAGACCTCACTTGGAGTATTGTGTGCAGTTCTGGTGTCCTCAACATAAAAAGGACATGGAGCTGTTGGAACAAGTC
>JANHGB010018004.1:0-11064 GCA_026283785.1 Coracopsis vasa | reverse complement strand
CTTGGAGCAAGCTGCTCCAGTGGAAGGTGTCCCTGCCTGTGGCAGGGGTTGGAGCTGGATGAGCTTTAAGGTCCCTTTCGACTCAAACCAGGCTGTGGTTCTGATTCCACGACTGTTTCAGGTTTTGGGTAATGGGCGTTTTGGGACTGGTAACAGTTATGTTCAAAATCAACGGGAGAGTTAAAGTTTAGAGAACTGGATTTACCTGGATCTTTGTCGGCAATCAGGCTGGATCTGGTTGAGGGAGATGCAAAACTGTACATGAATTCATCCCTGGATGCCTGCAGAGCAATAGAAAGTTTTTGTGACCAATGGAAGGTAACACCGATTCTCTTAGAAGAGAAGAATGAAACAGAAAAAGGCAAATTAAAGCAGCTTTTAAAATGCAGGTTGAAAAACCCAATCTACTTCTTTACTTCCACAACAAGGAGACAAATGACTTGGAGAGGAGCACAAAGCACAGCAGAACACGTCCGAGTAAGCCAGAGCAGCTTTGTCCCGTTTGGTTTTCATTATTCAAGTTGAAAGTTGGAATTGTTTTTCCTCAAATGCCTTTTTGTTGCTGTTGCTTTGCCCCGAACAAGGAGGGAAGTCTGCTCTGCAAGGCTAAGCCTGCCTGGGAACCACACACAACCCTCAGGCAGATGGGCAACTCCCCAGAACAACTGCTGCAGTCCAAGGCTGAGTCCTGTTGCAACTCATTGCACTTGGAGGGACTTACCTGGCCTCATGGCACTACACACACACCATGAAGAAACACTTTAAACAATAGCAAGCAAAAAGGCAGAGACATCCCTGGCAGTGCTCAAGGCCGGGTTGGATGGGGCTTGAAGCACCCTGCTCTAGTGGAAGGTGTCCCTGCCCATGGCAGGGGATGGAGCTGGATGAGCTTTAAGGTTCCTTCCAACCCAAACCAGGCTGTGGTTCTACTAAAAGGCACATTAAAAGGAACGAGCACGTTACGGGGCTGTGTGGAGAAGAAAACCACACTCATTGCTAGAGCTGCGGCTGGCTGCAGGCAGGGGCAGCCGCACAGGGAGGTGCAGGGGGAGGACTGAGCAGGAGGAGGGGGCCAGGAGGCCTGGCTGGGCTGTACTCACGGGGCTGGAGGCAGCAATGCAGGAGGAGAGCACCTCGCGGCCGGCCAGGCGCTGGAGGTTCTCCAGGAGCAGCCCCAGCAGCGGCAGGTAGAGCTGCGCTATCTTTGCCTGCTGGTTCTGCAAAGAGACAGGGAGAAAGATGCCGGGGAGAGCCCGGGCTCTCTGTGCAGGGTGAAAGAACTGAGCCAGGCACACAGATACGTGCTTACACGCTCTACACGGTGTCTGAGGACATCGGCTGGTCCCGCTTCTCATCTCCACTTCAGAGCTGCCAGGTAGCGATTACCCTTCTAACAGCAAGCTTGGGGCACCCGGGGATTTTGGGGGCTGAATAACATTCCCAGTCATACAGGATGTGGAGGAACTGAAGCCCACATTTCCCAACCCTTTAACTGGCGCTTCACTCCCGTAGCTTGACTTCTGAGCGCAACACCCGGGAATAATGAAGGAAAACCACTTGCTCCTTGCTTGGTGCTGGCTGGTGCTGCCAGTCAGGAACCCTTGATAGCCAATACTTGCAGTTAAAACGTTCATTTGAGCTATAATTATTGTTTTGTTTTACTGTACTTTTATTGATAATAGATGTTCATTCTTCCAGACCCAGCCAAAGACCTTCTGTAAAACTATACACATGACAATGTAGTATGAAAAACAATGTCCATATAATCATTCCCATCTTCGTTTGTTTCTTAGCAAGATCTGGATTAAGTCCATCATTCTATAGGGAATGGGGCTTAGAGAGAGTGATTAAACAGTTTGTAGGAACAGATTAATCTGGATTAAGTGATGCAGATCAAAAAGGGTCTGGTTGGCATTTTCTGAATGCAAGGTTCTTCAATGTGCAATTCTCTTTTTGTTAAAATTTATATTTCTGCACTTGACAAAAAGGTTGAAAAAAAAGAAATTTAAGGCTTGCCAATTAAATGGCACATTTTGATCAACACAAGAATGCAGATTTTTGACTCACTATGACAAAAGATAACAGCAATCGGCCTCTCCTGCCCCTGTCGTGGTATTTGCTCTGGTGTTTCGGGACACCAGCCGAGCCTCCTGCCCTGGCTCCAGGCAGTGTCCTGCTCATGCAGCCTGGAGCACAACACACGCACAGAAATCCAGTGGGACAGTTTCAAGCCGGGTGGTGTTTTGGAGGAGGCAGGGAGAGTGCAGCAGCCGAGCAGCTCCTGCATTCATGTGAGGGTTTCCAGGCACCCAGAGATGCAGAAACAGCCTCAGTATTGACGGGGAACTGGCAAATGTCTCCTGAAATATCAAGTCTTGCCGATTGCCATGGGCTGCACTTTTGTTTCCAGGCTGTGTAAGTCACCCTGCACCCTCAGTGCAGAGAAAAGCAAGTGCACCTCCTGCCCAGCCCTTCCAAACAGGCAGGGAAGGAGAGGAGAGGAGCTGGCTCCAGGTCCATGCGAGTGCAGGTCCCTTCTACCCTGCATGCCCAGGAAGGCATCTGCATTCCCAGCAATGCAGCACACCAGGAGCAATTTGAGGAGGTAAACTCTAAACAGAGGCATGTGTCCAGCCTAGAGCAAGGTCAGGTAGTGTCTGCACAGGTAGCTGTGCAGAACATACGTTCAAGGATGTATGGGTTAACAGCGAGCAGCATCAGGGAAGAAAACCAGCCCAATTCCAGGCTTTTCAGCAACAGCAATGCTGAGCCTGTGACTGAAGAACTTCTCAGTGGAAACCCAGCATCTTACCCACAGATCCTCTCCTCTGATTCACCCATTAGTAAAACATGCAGCTGATTGTAACAGAGATCAGTCCTGTTTCATAATTACTGTGCATTAATGCAGGATATGAATTTAAGCCCAGTACCAGGACAACATCAATGTTGCTTAATTCTGTTGAACAGCCTCTGGGCTAATGACACTCTCAAGTTCCTTAATGGCTCAGGGCTTTAGGATCTAAATCCTCAGCAGGAATAAGAGCACCACAGTTATCTGACTGCACTGCTAGTGTTCTTAGATCTTTTCTCAGAACCTCTGTTACTGTCACGCCGTAACCATCAGTTACTTACAACAGTTCCCTAAAAAGCAATGAGAGTGCCCTTGGTGCACCACGCATCTCTAAACCTCTGACATGTGCTTTTTGATGGAATTCAAGAACATCATGTTTAAAAGCCAACAGAAAATGCCTGACCTTGTGCTGGTATCTGTTGTCGAAGGCATGCTTTATCAAGAGATTTTTTAACACTGAGATGGCTGTATATCTGATATCATAGTTGTCCTGTAAGGCAACAGAGGCTTCTCTCAGAAGCATCCCCACCAGGAAATGGTGCCTGCAATACTCGTCAGTTAAACTGTATTCAAGATTGACATCTGAAAGAAACAGCAAGGCAATGGTTAAGGGAACTGTTCCGAGGAGCTGGTCAGAGCAAGACAAAAGGTCAGGTAAGCCACAACAGCCTGACTGCAGGCTCGTCACTGTCCCCTACAGTGCACTGCTCTGATAACAGCTTTCTCCACCACCCAGTCGAGTCATAGCAAAGAACTTGGCATCTTCCAGCTCAGGTTAATCATCCCTGGAGACATTCCACGCCAGGCTGGATGTGGTTCTGAGCAACCTGCTCTAGTTGAAGATGTTCCTGCCCATTGCAGGGGGCTGGACTGGATGAGCTTTGAAGGTCCCTTCCAACCCAAACCATTCTGTGATTCATTTCAGCCCTCACTGTTTCAGCAGCAGCTAAAGAAAAGGAGTTCTGCAGGGTGATGCTTTACAAAGCTCACTGCTCCAGAGTGATTTGTGAAGCTCAATGGACTCACAGACCAGGGCCTGCTTTGGTCCTGGCTGTGGGTTACCCTGTAAGACCCAAACTACCCAGGCAGCCAAGGTGCCAACCTCCACAAGCAGCTCTGAGGATGGCAATGGGCAGTGGGGAGGGTGCACCCATCATGGTTGCCCAGCCCTAGCAGGACCCTTCCTGCAGCTTGTTCCACATGTCCCGTGACATCCGCATTCCTTCTCACCAGGTCAGGGAGCAGAGAAAAGGCAAATACTCCTGCTGAGATAAAGGATGCAAACAAGGACATGGTGCCAAGTGGCCACTACTGCATCCTCCAGCAGTTTACACAGCTACACAGCAAGGACCAGGGAGGCAGGGCAGCATTCCAGGCAGCCGCTTGCCAGGAACTGAGGCTCCTTTTGCTTCTCACAGCAGGTAGGGAACACTGACTGCAAGAGAAAGGCAGCTCAGTACCTGATCACTTTGGTTAACTTGTACCCTGTATCTCATGTAGATGGGGCTCTAAACTGTGGTCAAAGGAGTGGCTGCTCCTTTGATGACAAGGGTAAAGGCATCAGGGTAAGGCAATGTTTCCACTGATTTGCCTGGATAACACAGCAGGGAAATGACACAGATTCCAGTGTGCCCTTGAGCTGCTATGAATGACCCTGCCCTAATACTATTATCTCTGTCAGACAACCCATACATCTAACTAGAGCCTCAACAGGCACTGTTCGACTGTTGCCTTGAGCCTCCCAGAGGGATACCCCCAAAGCTGTGTGTTCTCCCCCAAAGGTATGAATGCTGTGTGCTCAGCTTGGACTTCTGTCCTTGAAAACCCCATAGGTGTGAATGCTTTTCTGTGGTGAGGCAGGGAGCACACGCACAGCTTTGAATATCCCAGCCAAAGCCTTCCAACAGCTCTGGGGCTGCAAGAGTGAGGGTTAAGTTTGTTGGTTCACATGGAGCATGCAGTGGTTTGTGAAAGCGTGATTCAGAGGAAAGGGAAAGCAAGCTGCAGCATTATCTAGCTTTCATTGTTAGTCATGTTAGCAAACGCCCAAGCGTCTCACATCATGGTTAGCTCATGAGCTGGATGCAAGCTGATTGATTGGAAGCTGTGTATTTAAGTTGACATTAGAAAGCTCAATGACCCCTGCTGGGCCTATCTACTGCAGTGACCCGTCCCACAGCAACTGAAAAAGACTTAATTCATGTATGAAAAGGGACAAATAAGACAGCAAACATAAACAGGACTAAGTAATTGTCTAAATCTTGGAGAAACAGGACAGTACGTCATGGTTTAATGTTGTGTGTGAGGCTATTGCTTAACCCCCAGCTCCTGCCAATCTCTTGAGTTCTCTGCGATCACAAGGTTGCAAAAACAGTTCTGTGCTGCGGGCTGCGAGGATGGGCTCTGGGGCTTGCTCTGGCTGATGAAACACATCCCTGGGGTGAGGCAGCAGGGATGGAGACCAGAAACCAGCCCTCACAGCTGGGAAACTGCTCCAAGATGCAACACTCCAGCTCAACAGGATGTGGTCGCGGGGACGTGCTCTGCCTGCAGGCCTGCCTGCTGCAGATCTCTTTATCCACCTTCCTGGGGGCTATCCCTGCTTTTCCCAGAAACACAGCAGTAGGTGCTGGGCACGTCACTGCTCTTCATACACATGAGGTGAAGTACACCAGCAGGGTAGCTCCTGGGTCAGATCACACCTCCCCATCTCTGAGCCTGCTGTCCCCACAGGGTCTGTCCATTAAACCAGACCAGTTTGCAATGGAGATGTATCCCCACGTGTCTCTACCATGGCAAGCAGAGCACAGGCACCACGGCAAAGGCACTTCTGGCTGCTCTACAGTCATGAGATGTGTGAACCTCAGCTGGTAGGTTCTAGTCACAGTAAAATGGAGGAGAAAAGAGGAGCTGCTCCTATAGCTTTTCAGTTTAAGCACTGCAAATGTAAAGGTGAATGTGAACCAAGAAAGAGCATCATCACGTTACCATGCCACAAATAAGCAGTGGGAAGGCACTGTGATTGTGAGGTTTCAGCCATTTCTAGCAGCGCACTTTGTTAAACTACACTAGACAAGCAGCCAAACTGATGGAAGAGATTAGCAGCTGGTTCAGAAAGCTCTGAGCAGTCAGAAATACATCAAAATGAGGAACATTTCACAGTGACTTCTGCTTCTGCCACCTGGATGTGTGAGGAACCACTTTGGGACTTGTATGGCTGCACCCTGAGGCACAATCAAACATCCCCTTGCCTCTATCAGAATAAATCACAGAATCACAAACCCATTGGGCTTTCACATGGGGGAATCCCAAAGCTGATTCTCCTCTCCAGTATTTATCTTGGCCAGGCACCCAAACCTGTCAACCTTTACTTGATTTATCTAGCACATGAAGCGATGTCTATAGCAATCTTTGGAGGTGTCATGGTCCACATTTGCACAGGGCCTCAGCCTCTTGCAAACCCCACCTGCCCTGTGGTGAGCAGCATCAGGACCAAGAGGGACATGGTGTGACAGGGAGAGCAGCCTGGAGACAGGGTGGTGGTGCTGCAGTGTGTATGTCCTTGGTATGTGCTGAGGTTTGGCATGAGCTCAAGTTCTCTGCTGGCTGCCTTCAGCCCAGGTTTGAGTCCAGGCTTCAGTGCACTGTGCACTGCTATGCTCTTGTTCAAACTAAAAGCAGAAGGTAACCTGAATCACCTTCTTGGGGCCACAGAGAGCTGGCAATGCAGAGGGAATTGAGTCTGTTGCCCTGTATCTCCATTCTCTACAGCACTGGTCAGTGGGGACCCTCTGCTTCTCAGGGGATGCTGACTCTTGTGGGAGTAAAGGATTACACTTGCACAGTTTGTGCATTTACTGAAATAGGGGCAGTTTCTTTCTGCTATTGTTAGTCCCATGCAAACTTCAGTATAAGAAACACTGAAAAGATGGATTGCACACCAATGTGCAGAGCAGAATGATGTAAAGTTGCCAGAACAGCATCTTTTCCTGAGGTTAATGTAAATCAGGTTAACCAGGACATAAATTTCCTTGACACCAAAGCAAATCCCATCTGGTCAGAAGCCATCACAACCAATAAATTACAGCTCTCTAGCAAGTCTCTTCAGAAAGGACATACCTTGAATTCTTTGCAGCTTGGGTTTGGAGAAGGTCATTGGTAAGTTCAGAGGAATGTAGTGCTCATGATTGCAAATGGTTTGAAGAAACTCAAACTTGTATTCAACCAGCAGCTGAGAAAAGGGAAAGACAAACAGAAACTATTCAGTTGGACTCATTTGCTTCCAGTTCAGGATTGGGGAATCTAAATAGCATTTGATGAAACTCAGTAATAACTGGCACTTTTCTGTGTTGTTCCCCCTAAGTGTCCGTGCATGGACTTGCCACCTGGGACTCCTTTACCCTTCTCACCCAGACTATCAGCAAATCCTTCTTTTAGTTCTGACTCTGCACTGATTTAAAGCTTAGCTGCATACAGGCTCTCAGCCAAAAGAGGTCTCTGCCTCCAGAAGACTCTGCAGGAACAGTGTCTAAAAGGCCTCCAAGAGTCACAAACTAATCACTACACAACTTTGATGTAGATATGTACGACTGCAAACCACCTTTCAAGAAACACAGAGCTTACCTTGGGGTCTTTGGGGCTGAATCCAGAAATGTAATCATTTATTAAGTTAAAAACAAATCCTCTGTCCATAAAGGTCAAACAGCGCTGGGGGAAAAGCAGCAACATGTGAGTGATCATTACAAATAGAAGCAGCCATCCTAAATCAGCTCCATACTCCCATCCTGCCAGCAGCCGGACTGGGTCCTCCCGGCTGCTGCTGACTTCCCAAATGTACTTGACCCTGTTTCTCTGAAATTATTTGGATGCCCTCACTCGAGTCTGCAGTGGACAACAGAAACATTTAAATGAGAGCTCCCATATTTCCTCTTGTGTTCTGAACAGTTGCTGGGCACGACTGAAAGCCCTATGTAACACAGAGCATCGTAGTCTCTCTCTTGGAAAGATTAAGTTTCTTTCCTAGGAAAGCTTATTCCCTCCAGAGTTCTCAGACCAAGGCCAGGTTGGATGGGGCTTGGAGCAACCTGGTCTAGTGTGGAAGGTGTCCTTGCCCGTGGTAGTGGGTTGGAACTGGATGATCTTAAGATCCCTTCCAACCCAAACCAGTCTGGGATTCTAAGAAACCAAAGAGGTAACAAAGCACACACACGTTTGTTTGCTTGCTGCTTATGTCTCATTGTTTGGGTTGATTTTCTTTCCTGATAAAAGCATGAGAGAAAGAAAGAAAGGAAATGCTGACCTTCAGAAAGTTGGCCAGGCTGAAGTTGACATTCCTGGATTCCTCAGGGATCTCGTTATAGCGAATGGTGACATGGGGAATGATGGCAAGCAGCAGCGAGTGCAGGGCATGCTGGTAGGAGTCGGGGAACCGCTGGCCTCTGGGCAGCTGGAACCAAGAGCACATCCCAGTCAGTGCTGCAAGGAGCATCTTCCAGCGCGTGTGCCAATTCCCAGTACAGCACTGGCACAAAGCAAGCACTGGCTGGAACGGCAGGAGCTGGGAACAAAAGGAGGCTGCACGAGCCATAAGAAGCTCGGGAATTTTTGACTTACAACTGAGAGTGAAAAGGGGAAGAAGGGAAAAGGCAAGTGAAAAAGGAAGGATGTGCCCGTTCTGCTTGTCAAAGATTTCACAAATAAGAGTTAGGTAGTTTTCCAGGAAAGCTCCTGGAGGACAGTTTGTGACGGCTCTGTAACGTGCATCAAACCAACTTCTTACCTTGATTTTGTTTTCTTCCAGTAAGTACATTGCCATGGACTTTGCCAGTGCTTCAAAGAAAAACCACGAGTACTGAAAGGAACAGAGAGCACCATCACTTTTCTCAGCAGGACTGAACATGTTTAACTGTGTGAGGAAGCAGAGTGTGGGAGGGAGAGCTCACGTTCGGATGATGCTCTGTAAGCTGGGCAGTGCCTGCACGGCCAGCTTGGCACCCAGAGGGGTCCTGCCAGTCTGGGGTGGGAATAGCTCCATTGCCTCTGCACCCCAATGCAGCAGTATGGGGTGTAAGCCCAGACTGGCAGAAACTCATCCTGCTCTCATGAGCAATAGGGCTTGAGGAAAACAGATAGAACATGGGTTAGTGGTGAACTAGGCAGTCCTGGGGGAACAGCCGGACTTGATGGTCTTAAAGGTCTTTTCCAACCTACTTGATTCTGTGATTCTATGAAAACTGTCCAAATGAAAAGCCGTTTGCTGTGTCCTGCCAGGAGCTCTAGCACAGCCAGATCCCCTGCAAGAATCCATCTGTTGCAACAGGAGAACCTCGAGGATGTGGATGGAAGGAGCTGCCCTGGTAGTTTTGCTCCTGTGGTGGGTTTGGACGGGCGAAAGTGTTGGGCTTTATAGCAGACCCCTTCTCCTCCCCTGCAGCCTCAGCAGCCAACTACTGCCCATAGTTCACCTTGAGGAGCTTATTGATGGTCAGAAAATCCGCTGACTGCTTCAAGATGGTGGCCATGGAAAGGACCAGGATTTCATGGGTCATCTTCGCCTGGCTGACACTGGGTTTCTCGGCTCGAAAGACAAACTGAAGGCAAGAGGAACAGTGTCAGCCTGTGCCTGCTCCCAGCAGGGAGCTCTGCAGAGCCGTGTGTCACGACTGACCTTTATGAAGGAGCGCAAGTAGTGATCTAGACCTTCTTCATGGCACTTGGACACAATGTGCAGAAGAACCCTGGGGAGAAATGTGGTTTGTGTTCAGCACGGGATGCAAAGCAAGTTCCTCTAGCTTATGAAAGCAGACACCAACTGTCCCAACCCCAAAAGCCTCACTGCTGGCACCGCAGAGCCCATGCTTGCAGGGAGAGCACCCTCACGGCTCCTCTGGCCGCACCAGCCCTGCCACAGCACAGCCCCTTCACAGATCACTCAGAGCAGAGGTGCCCAAAGCCTCTTCTCCACTGTGGTGCTGGTGTCTCCCAGAGCAGCTGCCTTCAGTGCTAGAGGCGACCTGCACGAGGAGGTGCAGGTGAGGGGCAGCATCTCTCTGTGGGTACGTATCTTGCTCTTTGGCCCCTGTGCATGCCAGGATTAAAGCCTCCTGCTGGTACTGAATGCAGGTGCAGTGAGCATCAGGCACCTGAACAAGGCTCAGGTGCCAGGTAAATTGAAAACAAACCCATTAAGCTCATCTGCTCTGCACCCCGCTCTCTTTGGCTGCACCTATGGACCTGCTGTGTGGGGCACAAGCTCATTGCCCCTCCTGCAGAGGCTATAGGTTCATCCACACCACACAGCTTATCCTGTGTTGAGTCTGTCCTGACCTGCAGCCCTTTCCTGATGAGAATACAAGTGAGAATGAACAACTACAGCACTGCCTCAGGTCTGCAAAATGAACACAACCCCCACTGAATCTCTGATGAGAAGCAGGTAAAACATCCTCCATTGTTGTTAGAATCCCATACCTTCCTGCATCCCCTGAATTTATTCATTCTGGAAAGCTTTTCCTTATGGAATCTACACGCACTGGGTTGTTCTCAGGCTGCTGCCTTGCAGGTCACTGGGGACAGGCAGGTCCTGGAGAACATGCCAGCCCTCTGGAATCACTCCAGGCAGCTGACGAAGGCAGCAACCGCTTGGATTCCCCAGCCAACACTGGGGTTTACATTCCAATCCCAGCCAGAGGGAACAACAAACTATTGCACATTGTCACAGACCCCAAAGGCCAAACCACAGGGAGGAGTTTACAAGCCTTTTATCAGATAAAGTGGGTTTTAAATTCCACTCCGAAAGTCCGGATGAGAAAACAGTTGTCACTGGAACAGAAAGCTATTGACAAACTGGGAAGCACCGGGCCAAGCTTTGATAAAACCTCTGGAAGTGAAGGTGGGAGCTGGTCACCCAGCAGGTACCTGGCTGCTCCCAGTCCCTGCCCTCTGGTGATTCAAACAGAGTGGGATTACACTGCTCTTCACAGGAGCTGTCCCCACAACCTGCACCACGTGGCACAGGATCATGACTGCAATGGGCTGCACATCTCTAGGACTCAGCCTCCAACCTCCAGTTTCATGGGAGTGAGATGCTTCTGGTACAGAGATGCACAGTACACCCTGGAGCCAGAGGAAGCCAGGAACCCTGGAGAGGGGCTTTGGACAAGGGCCTGTAGGGACAGGCCAAGGGGAATGGCTTTAACCTGCCAGAGGGGAGACTG
>JANHGB010018001.1:0-15076 GCA_026283785.1 Coracopsis vasa | reverse complement strand
AATAGTTTGGTGCTGCTCCCAACTAAATGCCATGAGGTCTTTTCAATTTAATGAGACACTTTTAAATAGTGGCACATTGTGCAGTTTGGAAACAGCCCCTGAGCAAGACAGTTTTAGGGCTGCTCCACTGAGGCATGGGCACAAGGCAGTGCAGGAGCAGCTGCTTTGAGGGTGTGGGGTTCTTTCTGCTGCCCAGCATTTCCTTCTGCTGTAAAGTTCAGTACTAGGTGGTGCATGTGTTATAGGATTACATGAAAGCATTTCATTTTGCATTAGGCTGAGTATGTTAAGGGAAAGGGATACTTCTGCACTGATGCGATAAGACCCTGGAATGACCAGAGTGATGTAAAGTCATCTCTTTTGTAGTTCATGGTCACATCAGGAGTACTGCGACAATATTCTGCATGGTCTATGAATAATGTCCTACACAGGCTCCAGGCACAGCTCCACTGTAATCCTTAACAAGGCTAGACTAACATTCCAAGATTCCTCCTTTGCTAGAAGGCACAGGTGTGTTGGATTTGTGGGTCTTGCTCTACCATAGTATGGCAGTTCACCTTATGGTATTTTGGGGGAGGCATAAATCATCTTCACAGCTTTCACAGATGATGTAGTTGAGTGCTGTTAACTCCTGGAATAAAAAGGTGTGTAACCAGCACCTACAAGATAGTAGTCATGGAGTTCTGCCATGTCAGGAGCCAAAAACTTAATCAGCTAAACTAGGAAAGCTCTTGGAAAGCACATGCAAACCAGTGTTGATTATGCTTTTCAAGCAACTCTGGTCCTCTCCCTTGTTACCTCAGTGAGAAGGATTCTAACGAAGAGGAGGAATTAGTTGTTGGTGCATCTAGAATGACTTGAGGATGAAATTTCCCTTGTACCCTCACTGGTAGCCCCCGTTACTGTTTGCAGCTCCCATGGACCCCTAACCACACAGGTTATGTGTATTTGCTTGCATGTCCTCTGCTTCATGTGCTTGAAGTGCGCATGTGGGGTATAAATATTCCTTCTCCAGTATAGTTCTACCAGATAAATAAGACCTGTTATGATACCCCAGCTGTGTCTTTCTAGTAAGAATTTAGCTTGGGGACAGCAAAGTCCTTGGGAAGGCGAAGCAGAGATTCCTATTTATGAGAAGGAAGTTTAAAAGACCAAACCTTCCCCACCCTCCTCCAAACAACAACCTTTTAATAACCTGTCACTAAGGGTTATAAATAGGAATAAAGGACAAAATGAGGAACAGGATAGTGATATCCAGCGAACAGGAACATCCATATGACAGTGAGATTTACTAACCTGCAATAGTTTCCTAAGAGACAGGTGTGAGTTAATGTCAAATAGGTCATGGAGCTCTAGATTTCACCATGCACAGTTAGTAGGAGTATAAATGAGTGAAGTCAACCTGACTCACTAGGGAAATGAGTCTCAGAAATAAAATCTACTGAAGTGCCTAAACGTTTTAGAGTCCTAAATCTGGTTTAAGGCAATTTCTCCACTAGGTTCTTGTGTTGTTTGACTCCATTGAAATATATGAGTTAATCTGAAGCATAAATGGGTTTGCTAAAGGACAAGGCTTCTAGGGTGTCAACAGTGGATGTTCATACAATAATGTTACATTTGCTATTAGATGCCTTAGTACTCAATTGGAAAAAGTAGTCTCCATTTTGGGTGCTTGATCCCTCTTTGCCTAGTGAATCATTTCCTCTATAGATCCTTGATTTGCCTCATGCAATCTGACTGATTCTAATTTAAAAACCTTTCTGTATGATAAGTGTATGATTTTTATCATAGAACAAGCAAACAAATCCCATCCTCTGTCCTCTCGCAAAGGAAGAGCATGGCAGTAGTATTTTTCCAGGAGTTTTAGCTTCTGTAAAATTCCATGAAACCTCTTCAGACTGAGTGCAAGGTGCCTTTGGCTTCTTGTTTTCTTAACTTTTTAACTCCGTTGTACCTATTAGTGTTGGCTGAAGACACGTAGTAAATCAGTTAGGAAGCTGCCCTGGGGCTCTATCTGTAGTAGCAGTGAGGATTAGCTGGTTGTCTAGAATAGATCAGTTTATCCTTTATAAAAGAAGGGCAAAAGAGTTATTCTGAAGTTACAGGCATGGAAACTTGCAACATAAATTACTGTGCTCCATGTAACCATGTACTAAGGTGGAGGAAGAGTCACATTTACTGCTCATTAGTTCCAGAACTTAGAAAAGTTATTCTTCTCTTTTAGGTAAGACATTACCCATTGGTCAAGCCTGTCCTTATGGTCACCTTCCAATAAATCCTAAGCATGAGTGACTTTTGCCTTGGCTTGCCTGGCCCAGTGAGCTAGTTGATCACAACTTCTCATCTTTTTGGCTTGCCTCAAAAGAAGAGGGTGGATGAAACCCAGGATTAAGTCCCTATTTTGAAGAGGAGTCTGTTTTAAATATGCTTTCCCCACATTTGCTCAAGGACACGTGCCACATTCCTGGCATTGGATTCAACGTATGTTTCTTGAAACTGTTTATCCACTCACATGATTAAAAGGGTATGTAAAATACCAAGTCTTGCATATTTGTAGAAGCATAGATTTCTATCTCCCTAAATGACATGTAGTGCACGTTGCATTAGACATTT
The DNA here is from genome assembly GCA_026283785.1 of Coracopsis vasa. Lineage (NCBI taxonomy): Eukaryota > Metazoa > Chordata > Aves > Psittaciformes > Psittacidae > Coracopsis > Coracopsis vasa. The sequence continues at coordinate 12,463 of JANHGB010018001.1, read as the reverse complement.
AAAGAGTGGTGGTGTTGGGTAGAAATCACTGCAATTTCAAGTGTCTACAGACACGGATCTTTTGGTTTCGTAGTCATTTGGCCCTTGTAATCCTGAGTTTACCACCAGGCCATAACATACAAAGGAACATCATTATTTCAGCACAGACTCATTGAACAAGCCAACAAGAGGCTATGGCCAAATTAGAATAGGTTATTACAAATAAAACCAGGATACTAATGGTTGGACTTGATGATCCTAAAGGTCTTTTCCAACCTGGTGGATTCTGTGATTCTCTATTTCTACGTTTTTGATTTCCCAGGAAAACAAGTGCGATGAGAGCTCATGGCTGTGCTGCACCCTGCACTGAGGGAGGCTGCTGTAGTGGAATTAAGGAATGAACACACCCAGTCTGAAATGTGAGGCTTCATTTTCAGCTGTGAGTTATTCCTGGTTATGATCTCATTTTATGCCATGAAAGTGATCAAATAACATTAGCTTCTGAGTGTAGGTTTGTTTTTAACAAAGAGTGATGCTTATTAAAGTCAAATGGAGTTGTGGCAAGATTCCAGAAAGCTGTAAAAATTTGATAGTAAAAGCACAACTTAAATGCATGAAGATTTGCATTCCCAAACCCCAAACCTTTATTCATGCTGCACGACTCCAGGCTATCTTTAGTGACATGAATCCAACACTTACCTTTAAATGTTGGTGTTTCATTTTTTCCTCTTCCACTTTTAGACGTTTCTGGGTAATTTCTTCTTGCAGTTTCCTTTTGTCCTACAGATTAAGGGAACAATAAAACTTTGTTTAGAGAAATCACTTGTTTAAAGCCAACGTGGTGGTGTTCAGCAGGGAGAAATCAACCCATGCAAATAAAGCCTTATTTTAAAGCTTACATGGCACTCAGTGCAGAATTCTTAGCAGCCACCAGCTTGTGTGTCTTATGCAGGTATGGTTTCTATTACTCCTTCTCTGAAGTACATCTAAGCATGTTAATGACCGCAAAGCAATAAGCTGAATTAAAAATCATTTACTTTTGTCAAGGGTAAGGGAGGAAAACAGGAAGAAATACCCCTTGAGAACAATAGTACATGCAAAATGAAGCTAGAAATGGGTCCAGACCAAAATTCCTAAGGCAGCCCACGTGCCATTTAGGAGAGGAAAGAGTCTGCATGGTCTGCACTGTGATACATTGCTAAGTGAAATGGGCTATTAGTGAATCCAGCTCTGATATCTGGCTGACATCTGAAATAAATAGGGATAAACAAAGACTTAGAAATGTATTTTACTAGGCAAAAAGTGGTAAAGATGAACACAGAGAAACTTAGTGTGCTTCATATATGTTGTTATCTCTCAATTAAAGAAGATGCTTGTCTTTGCAAAGGCTGCTGAACTTGAGAAGGCAAAACCCCACATAATATTGATCTATTATAGTGCCACCTTCATCCTTTTTGCTGCACATTATAGGAAAAAGGTGATGGGTGAACAATCTGAACGCTGGCAACACTTGAGCCTCTTGTGGTTCTGGATAGCTGCTGTCACATGGAGTGTCCCTGTGGCTCCTGTGTATGAGGCCAAATGCTGATTTAGTACTTTGTGTCCTCAGCAGCCACTGGGAAAGAAATGATGCCAAAGGAAGATGACTTTTACAAGCTGTATTAATAGGCTCTTGGTCAACCTTAGTGCTACACAATCCTGTTACTGGACATGGCAGCTTTTGGACTTGTTTCTTGGTATGTTTTAGGGAAGTAAATGAAATAATCTTGTCTTGTCAGAAGTATTTGCTGACTGGAGGGTAATCCCCTTTTCCTTTCACTTGGAACAGATTACTGATGGGTTCTGTTCACAGAGTCTACTTTCAAACAGGTATGGTTTAGGAAGGAGTTAAGTTCTTCACAAACATAGGAAGAGACTTGTCCTTTTGGCCCACCCGAGGAACCAGCGGTGTGTAAGGAGTGTGGAAAGTTGGTAAGGAAGTGCTGGGCATAAGGCTGGGAGTTGTCCTCCACTGTTCCCCTAGGATCTGGGATGTGGAAACAGGAAGAGCCGTAGCGTACGTGGCTGAATCACTTCACTGTTACTGGAAATCAGAAATTAGCAGTGGGACCACAGGTTACAGGGACACTTTGTTGAAGAATAGGAAGGAGAAGAAACCACCTAGCCTTGTGGAAATCGAGAGCAGGGCTATAGGCTGGCCGAGCACAACTGATGGTATGCTGGGGTTTAGTAGGTGAATGAGTGTCAGTGATCTCTCCTGTCATGCAGTCTGTAATGTGTAGTAGTCGCCTGTAAACACCATCTGTACTTCGGATTTATTTCGGATGTATTTCGGAGTTAGTCTGCCTCTTTAATACACCAAATGAGGCAAGATACATACTTGCTCTAAGATACATGCTGCCTTCATCCCTGTAGTGGTTCGGAGTTTTGCCGATGTTCTTTAATACATGATTTAGGATCACTACAATATGTAATTTTACTAAAGTTCTGGGTAAGATTCTGAGCCAGAGAATGACTTTTACTTGGTTTATACTATGAAAAACATTTTAAGTCAATTTATATATTCCTTTTGTACAAATGGAGATGTATAATAAGAGTTTGGGCAGGCTGAAATGAGAAGTGGCACACAAAAATACTGCACAAAAGAAATCAGTGTATAGGCACAAATAACTGCATTTGAAGTTAAACATGTAATAAGGAACCTGTTCAGTAGTGCAACTTTTGCCTGTTTCTTTTGTTATGTTTCTTTTGAATCCAGTATCTTTTCTCCTCAAGGTTTCTGCTTATATCCTTTGGTGTTCTAGCATGTTTTAATTTCACTGGTTGGTAATAAGCATCCATTATACAATTATCCAGATGAAATAGGTTAAAATAGTTGGTCTTTTATATACCTAATCAAAGCTGCAGGTCTAATGCCAGAAGCTAAACTCAAGAGAGATGTATGAGGAGCCTCTTTGAACCTTGTGTTGCCAGCATAACTGCTGAAACCTGTTAGGACGCTTCCTGCAGTGTGTTCTGCTGTGCTTTGTCTGTGCATCCTATCTTACTGAACAAAGCTTTGACGGCACATCTGATGGTATCATTTCTTATTCCTAGATTGCTAGCTAAGGGATCCATGCTTCTACTAAACTTCATACTCTGCTTCTCTAGGTAATGGGGTTGCTGGCAGAAGTCCTCTAAGCCTTTCTTATTATGCTCTTGTTACTGTAGGCAAGGTTTGCTTTTTACAGAAGAGCACCTTCATCAGTTCCTCTCTGTGCAATGCAAGGGAAGACTTGAGCCTTGGTCCTAATTTCCATTCCTATTAAAAGATGCAGGCATCTTTCCTGACTTCTGAGCAAAGAATAGTGTTCTAAGCTGGATCTGTCTGAAAGGAAGGGAAACGCATGCATGGAGCAGTGTCTTGCTAGGTATCTTGTGTACCAAGTCCGTTAGTTTCTGTCAGTGTTCCACAGTGGTTACCAGTATTGGTCTGCTTGGTCCATGGCAGATGCTATACACTGTCAAAGCCAACAGGGCAGCTAATGTTCTAGCTGATGTATTTTTGTTTTCAGATACTTTTCCAAAGGTAATGCTTTGTTATTGAGGGCTCTCATCTAGAGCTATGAGCACTAGAGCCTGATGGCATGAGACTGCAGAAATGTCATCATCCAAATCTTTAATCACAGTTTACCTCTTCTATCAGATTTGTTTTCTTCTAGAATGGAGGATTTGATGAAGAAAGACTAAGTTCCTCTTCGACTGTTTGGCCTCAATGTTGCCCACAGCAAACGCTAGAGCTGTTGTATTTTAAGATACAACAGCCCCTCTAACAAAATGGATGCATATGATTTTTTCTTACTTGTTTTATTGTACATATACCACCAGCAGGTGGAAGCTACATAACAAAGAAAAATGGTTCTTTTCAGAGCTGTGGGAGCATCAGAATAATAAGAATACCAATAATAAGGCTTTCCTTTTTTAATTTGCTACATAGAGAAGACATGAAAATTAATTTGAAAGCCCCTAATGGCTCTCTTGGAGCCAGATGCTGTAAAGGAGCCAAGCATTAGATAACAGAAACCAATCAGTTTTTAGTGCAAGTGTAGCTGTTCCGGGTGCCCCTTGCTATCCTTTGTTAGATCCTTTACAACATACGTCTGGTAGGTATGAAATTCCAGGTATGTCGTGTGGGACAAACCTTCCCACAGCCACCGAGTAACTTGCAATTGTAATTGCAGTGTGTTGTTCTTTGAGACAGCCCATGCTGCAGATTTTAAACCTGGTGGTAACTTCACCTTATTTAGGCTCCTTAATTTCTGCAGTGCATAGTAACAAATACACTGAGTGTGGCAATTAAATGCTCTCAAGTGATGAAAGTAGAGAGGAAATAGTTGTTTTACGCAGCAAGTGTAATAAATGAAGTCATGGCCAGAACCCAAATGTGATTTCCTGTAATGCAAGACACTGGAAGCTGTCACAGTTTCTTCAGACAATACTTCTCCACTATTTGTCTCGAGGCGAAGATGCAGCCAGAGGACACTCAACCCTAGTATGTTCAAAGGAGTCCTCATCAGCAAGTCCGCTGCCCCATTCCTCCCGCTGGATACCAGGAAGTACAAAACATTACAAGGCCTGGAATTCTCAGGAGTGCCAAAACATTTCTTACCTTTAGAGCCCATATGCTAGAGACAAAGTTGAGGTTTGCCCCTGGTTCAAACACCACTGCAGTTAGGCTCTAAGTCATTTCAGACTGTGGGTTTGAGTCAGGTCTCAAACAAAGCCTGTTGGCTCTTATCAAGTGTCATAATTAAACCCCAACCTATTCAAGCCCTGCAGATTTCCAGTCCTGCCCTTTCCCATGCATTTGGCTCCAGTAAGGTATTATTCAGGCAGTAGTGTTTGTTTCACAACTAATCTGTCATGTTAAGAGTGTGAAAAATACCTTTGTTCCCATCATTTGTTTTAAAGATTGCCTGTGTCAGTCAGTGATCCTCCTGCAGTTTTCCTTTCATTCCAAAGGGCCAACTTGTGTTTCAGTTTAATTCTTTTGTAACTGAATAGGTTTCAGGGGCGATCAAATCAGAGGAGAATTTGGCTTCAGCCATTTTGGTTACATTAGGTTGTATTTCTTTAAAAAATAGCTGAGTGTCTCCTTTAAAACAGAATAAACCTTTTGAAGCAGATTTCCCAGTAGAGGAGAAGCTGAGAATGTTTGCCAATGTTTCCAGCACAGACTGCACCTAGTCCTGGTTTTTTCCCTTTCCCTTGCAAACTGCCAGGTAGGAATTTGCTTAATCCTCTTTTACTTTCCAGACAGCAATATTTACAACAGCTCATCAATAATTCCGAAACTGCATTGAATTCCACAGTGCAAACCTTAAAAACCTTTCATGTTGTGAAATGGAAAAATGGATTTGTTCTGGAATTCTCTAGCTGCCTTTTGACCTGCTGTCCTTCAGGCAAACATTCACTTGGGATGACAGTGATATGGATTTTAAACTGGCCAGCAGTGATTTGCACACATACTTTCACTGCCTTGAGCTGAATTCACAATACAACCTGTAATGAAGTCAGCCTAGGCAACTTTGCCGTCTTAAAGCAATCGCTATACACCAGAATTAACAATTTCAAGCAGTCATAAGTCTCTTTCTGTCCTGGGATAAATCATTCTCAGAAAACACACAGTAGCTCATTAACACAATACTCCTTCTAAGCATTTTGATTTGAATACAGTGATTTATAACTGGAAGCACTTACTGTTATGGCCTGGAATCTTTCTTTCAGCAGTTCGGCTTCCTCCATTCTAGAAATCAAAACCAGACAAGCAGTGAAGGAAAACAGGCTGAGACCATAAGCAAAAAGCCTCCTGGTGGGGCTATGAAAAAGCTGAGGTGATTTGATCCAATTCCAGAGCAGAGAGCAGGCAGACTTTTTCACTTGTCAGGAGAGTCCCTGCACAGATGAGCAGATCAGTCCAGACAGACACATGCAATGAGGGTGTGTAGAAGAGGCAGACGTGGAGAGTGCTGGCATGAGTTGACTGACAAGTTGGAACAGTGGAGCACAAGCCCTTTTCCTTCAGAAGCTGCCAACTCTTTGTTTTAATGTGCTCAGTTAGCGTGCCACTGCTGCTTTAACTGTTAAATGCCCAAACCTGAATCTTCCAGCACCACAGTAGAAATAAACTTTTTATTATGTTCCTATTTCTCTTTCTTTCTTTCATGTATTCTTCTGGTGATTTTCAACTTTTTAAGTACTCCTGTTTCTCATGAAACTTATTTCACCCCGTGTGTATTAACGTGCTTGTAATGTTAGCCCTGTAGATGGCATGGGTTTCATTGAGATGGCAGTTTTAATTCAGTTTCCTAGATGAAGCTGTATTCATAACTGAAAGAATGCTTTAGAACTGCTAACCTAAAGTAAAATAAGCTTTTAGCAATAAGGTCTGTCATTGAATGCAAGTGTTAATCTGTGCAATTACTGGTCAGCTCTCTAGGACTGAGGGGAAGCTTTGCCTAAGTAAGGATTTCGGGATCATCATTTCAGCGTTACCAAGATGAGTCTGAAATGCCAGTGGCTCTCCTGCTGAATTTGAATTTCCATTCAGCTGACTTAGAGGGGTTTTTTTGCTGTGGACTTCTGCTGAAATCAGCATTGTGCTCCTTAAGGGCTGGCTTACATTTTGACCTTTCCAATTACATGAGTGGGAGCCAGCCTTCCAAAATCCATCTGGGAAACCTGCAAAACAAGTGGGACTGCCTCTAGGAAAATCCAGTCGTGGAAAAAATTCTAAGTAAGTTAAAGCTGAATGCAAATAGCAGAAATATGTAATGTGAATCTGGGATTCCTTTGTGTTACCCTTGGTATCATGTAACTTAAGTCTTTGTAAGGACACCAACAGGACAGTCAGCGTGTTTGGTTTTTTCTCCTGCTAATTCATTGAGATGTCTAAACTCAGCAACATTTGGTAAGGGGTTTTACTTTACATGTCATTAGTGACCTAAACCTTGATGGCAAATCAGGGTCATTACGAGCAAATTCTAAGACACTACAGAACTCAGCGTTTGGTGGTGAAGTTCCACCCTCATCATTCAATAGGAATCAATATTTCATTTCAGTTTCCACCTTTGGAACTGCATGATCTTAAGGTCCTTTCCAACCCAAACCATTCTAGGATTCTAGTATGTCATTGCTCATCTGTATACACAAGCAGACTATCCCCCTCCACACTGGGATTAAGGATGCATTAATATTTTGCTCCTACTGTGATCCACCCTGAGGTTTTGTTCAAACTTGCAAAGACCCCATTTTATTCTCCAGTGAATATTTATGTTTTAAATATTACTATATGCCTCCTTTGGTCAGCACCCAAAATTAAAAGCAATACCACATAAAAGCAAATGTGAACTTCAAAGGCAAGTGTACTGAGGTCTATCAAGAAGCAGATTGCATGGGAATTGCGATGTCTTCAGTTTATGGATTTGAGAATAAGTTCAACCACAGCACTGAATTAAATAAATAGATTCTCGCTGCAGGGAGACAGTCTTTCTGTTTAATATTGCATACGTCAGTATAGCCTGCCTTATTGCATTTGTGACACATGCACCCCCCCCCAACACCCTCCCAAACCCCCAAATTTATTTCATCTTTGTTTTCAGTGAAGTTAATATTTAAGGGTGTCTGTGGACTTCAAAATGCTTAAAAATACTCAAAGCAGCAAAGGATTACATCAGAAATAAGGAAGTCTGGTTTGGGTCAGAATCTCTCCTCTGATATAAATGGGATTCCATTCTCAATGAGTGAAATGAGATCAGTATTTCAAGTTCAAAATAGAATCAATGGGATCGCATCGCCTTGAATTTTTATGATCTTGAATGTTTGTCTAACTTTATGCTCCAAAATGATTTAAATGCTTTTACAAACCTTACTGTGGATGTTATATCCTCACAGACCCAAGTAGTTATTGTATCTTTCCCAAGCCTGAACCCCCAGATGGTTTCTGAAATGCTGCTTACCTTTTAAAGTGACCATGATTAAGGAAGGTATTTGAAGGCCATTTTAAATTGTCTAAATCATACATATCCCCTTGCTCGGCAGGATTTGCTGTTTGCTTGGTAGGTTGTTTTGCAGTTCTCTTAATCCTATTTTAAATGGGATTTACGTGCAAGAGAAGAAATGGACCAGCTGTCATTTTGTCTGCCCCTTAAGCTTGGAGGATCCGCAGTGTTACGGGTTAGATCAGTGAATCGGAGCAGCTGTGTTTTCAGTCTGCAGGATTCTTAGAACAAGGGTTTCCAGAACTTTATGCCTGGTGGAAATATAACCAGGAAACTATCTCCCTATTCTGTGAGTTCAAGGGAAAAACCCAAACCCAAACCTAAAATACTTTTGGGAGACAAAGGCGTTAGCCTGTGTTTCTGTAACGGGCAACTGTGTCTCTTTTGGTAGCACAGATTCTCTGAGCTATGCAGCAGAAACTGTTTGTGATATCACAAGATGAATCAGGTTGGATTCTTTTCGGCTTCATTTCTTCCTTTGTTCATTTCCGTTTTGCACTGAGTGCCTAATGTAGGAGTAATAATGAGAATCTAAAGCACAAGTTGTGTTCTGAACTCTTTCTTACAGCAAAGTGGGTGGGAATTCAGAAGAATGCAGTATCCTGAACCAGAATCTAGAAGGAAGACCACAGAAGCGCTTTCATAGCTGGAAATGCAAGTCCCGTTGTCCATTTCTGGAGCAAAGTCTTAGTACTGGCATCAAGAACCGTAGTGGCTGTCCCTGGCCCTCCTCTACAAACAGAGCCATCCTCAGCTCTACTCTGACTCATTTCACTGGGGTTTCTTTTGAAATAAACCATTAACTTAAGATAATACATGTATGGTGAGTTAGAGATTGTTGTAGGAGCAAACAGTGGCTTCTGAGAAGAAACATCTCATTAAAGGTAAGGAGCAAGAAGCTTTCACTTCTCAAAAGAGTGAGTTTGAAGAGGATGGAGTTGGCCAGATTGTGATCAGTTGGAAATATGGCCTGTACTTTCTGGAAAGGGTGGTTACTGTGTTCATGAATCACTACTTTGAGTATCTTAAGTCTGGTTATTTCACTTTGTGATGAGCTGCCTTCTGTAGCTGTGTTTGACTCAGGAGAAGGGTGGTTTGGATTTGGTATCAAAGTAGATTTTGTATTCTTACAGTGAGTAAATGTACTGCCACTATGCATCTGTCTGCATGTAGCCTTTGAATCTCTGACAGCAGAGGAATGGAGAGGAGAGAAATTCTACTGAAAGCCCCTCACTAACAATGTCTATTGCAGCATCTTGACAATTGAGAGGTCTTATGCCTGGGATGCCTCAGCTGACTGAGAAATGGTCTCTTCTCCAACCAGAACCACGGTTTTGAATTTTCCAGGTGAAAAATAAACCAAGAAGAATAGAAATTTGAAGATCTAACCACTTCTGCTTATTCCAGGTGAAATGCACACAAACAGACAACTAAAGCCTTTGGGCACTTGCTCCCCCAAATGTTTTTGGAGACTTTCTCTTTAGCTGTATGTTATTTCCCCAAAGAAACAAGGTTTGTCTGTCTCAAAGGTTGGTTTCAAAGGCCATTCCACCATTAATCTGCAATGTACTTCCAGCTGGTTCAGTCAACAGTGCATTAATGTTGCTCAATAAGGAGCAAACAGCTTTTGTCTGGGCAAAGAACTCTTCTAGGGTTCATCATGGGGCATTTTTTGGTGTCTTTCCCTGAAAAGCTTAAGACAGTTGCACTTCTCAGTGACAGAAAACTTAGCCCTCAGTAAATAAAAGACTTGAAGTCCAGGGGAAGACTACCAGTCAGAAGCAGCTCCTATCACATGGAATTTGTTTTACTTTAACCTCATTTCTTTCATATTATAACTGACATTTTCATGTATCCATCAAGCCATAAATTCTAAGCTAAACTGGAAGGTGTTTCATGAAAAAGGTATGTTCATAATCGAGGGAAAAGGCTTTAAAGCGTGGATAACCTACAGAGACAAAGTTAAAGCAACTATCCCCAGAATATTAGTTTATATACATAAATATGTGTGTATAATATTTATACTATATATAATACCTAATAATATATAATGCAAATATAGATAAAGTTATTAGTAATTAGTAAAGGTATTGAGTGTCTCTGTGAGTACTTGTTCATGTTGAAATATTGCATCTAGGGGTACATGTAGCTACCAGACTAGTTGTGTGTAGCATGTCTATGGGAGACTTTTGCATTGCTTGTTTTCCTTCCATGGCTCATCCATCTACAGCTGTATAGCCTCTCAGTTTCTGTTGGTCACCAAATCTTTAATGTAATGATGTGAATCTGATGGCACGTGGGATTGCCTGACTGCTATCAGGTGAATACAATTTAAGATGCTTTCTGTTATAGTTTGGTCAGAGTACAGATTGTATGAAGCCAGTATGCTTAATGTGATAAATCATAGGGGAGGGAGAAGCCACATGTTCCTCCATCAAATTATACAATATTGGAAATGATAAAAAAAGGTGTATTTTTAGGGTCTTAGAGGAAGTTCCTAACAAAACCCCTGCCAGCTCTCAGCAGGGATTGACATTCTGCCTGAAGGCCAGGTTTGGAGAAGTAACTCCTTCCTAGGCAGGGCCTTTAACATAATGAATGTATTGGGTCCTCTCACTGAAACAAAACAACATCCAGGTATCTGTTTTATACAGTTCTATGAAGCTAAATTCTGTCTTCTTTACTAGTTTGAGTAGAGGCACACCCTGGGAGGAAAAACCTTGGACTATTATGTTTCTCTTGGTACAACTCCCTTCCTGTTGCTATTCATAACCATGAATATATTAAGTGTTTGAAATCAAACTAAAGAAAGAGCTGTTGGTTGTTGCCTTCAATTGTTTTTAAAACGTTGATTATTTTAATAGTATTTTATAATAAATCTAATGGTCAGATATCTTTCAATATTGTGGAAAACCTGTTCCATGGTAAGTGTGTGTACTATGTGCACAGTGGAGCTATAAACAATTGTGCTAAATAGAGATAATCCTGCCCCTGTCTTCTCAAATTACACAGTGAACTTTGACAAAGTCTATTGATTATATAGAGTGTATATATGCATATATATATACACTATGTATTTTAATCAGTTAAGCATGGTTTTGGTAGCCATTTCCATGTTCCCAGCCACTTGTCAGTTCTTGGCCTCTTGTATTTCAGAAATGGTTTGTGAAACCCTGAAAGTGAGAGGCTCCACAAAGCAGCTTTAACAAACTGTTGCCTCTCATTTCAAATCCCCCTTCAGTGAGTAGTTTAAGTGTAACTACTGTGGTGACACTAACCGTGAGATTCCGAACAGAACGCATTCAGGTGCTGCGAGATGCCATAGGATTGCGTGTGTTTGCTTTTCAAAGCATAAAAGGCAACCATAGAGAGCCAGAAGTGCTCAGGCTCAGAGCCCTGAGCATGTTGTGGAATGCATTGCTTGCAACCCAGCAGTTTCCAACTGCTGCAGCTACACGCTTCCAAGAATAGTGCAGAGTTAAATCCCACCCAGACCAACTGCATGGGGAATTCTTAGCAGAGCTCTGAGAACCACCATTAGGTGTTGTGTAGTTTGGTTGTGTTTCAGTAGGTGAATACCCCACGGCCACAGCCAAATCCTGGGGCACATAACAAACTCCACGTGAGTACTGTGCTGTCCATAGTAAGGTATGCTGTGTGACATGTTCTTCTGATGCTCTTGGAGGGCACAAAGAGAACAGTGGTGGTGTTTGGGTCTCATAAGCCTCAATAGGATTGCAGAGCAAAATTAGGGCCTTGCAGATGTATTTCTGTGTCCATTTGGTGCCAGGAGTGGTTTCTGTGAGTTCAAGTGCTGCTGGTGGAAGCCTTGAATGTATAGATGATTGAAACTATAGGACAGAGCTGAAGTAGGAATTCCTTAGGAGAAAGCCTTTCTGCAGGTGGGGCTGGGAGCGTGGTGATGCAGAAGAGCCAGGGACAAGGCTGGAGGTGGTGAAACCATTCAGCAAGTGCCCCTAATGACCAGCCTCTTGTTTGCAGGCTGAAGAATGGAAGCTGCGTGGGTTACATCAGCTGATTCCCATCTCCTGAGGCATGGGCAGAGCTCCTCTGGGAAGCTGCCTAACCAGCCTGTGCCTGTAGCAAGCTCTACCCTGAGCACTGGAGCTCAGGTGTTTTGCAAGATGAGATGAACCTTATCTGATAGCTCTCAGCAGAGCAAAGAGGAATTACGGCTTTCTCCTCCCACACTTCCAGCCACATTTCCAGCCACTTTCCTTCCCCTGAGTGCTTTATGAACTGATGGAATTCGCTCATCTGCCAGGAAAGCAATTAAAAAGAAAACCCGAAATGAAACCTAACCCCCCCCAATCCATGAGTGCCCACTGCGCCAGTGAGCTGAATAGGCTTGATAGGAGATGAGAGGAGCAAAGACACTGAGGTGCTGGAGCGGGGCCAGAGAAGGGCAACGGAGCTGGTGCAGG
>JANHGB010018000.1:0-13951 GCA_026283785.1 Coracopsis vasa | reverse complement strand
TCATTTTCCTGATCAGACCATTCTTCAGCAAAGTGAAGTAGAATCAAAGGAAGAAATAGAAATAAACCAAACAACAAACCTGAAATGGTAAACCATACATCAACAACAGTGACAAACTAAGAAAATAATTATGCTTCTAAAGCAAGGCCTGTATATACTGAAATTTAACCATGCTCCAGGTAAGATATGTTATGAACACCAGGTTGTGCACTTTTCCTAAAAACTGAGAACAAATCACAAAGTATACAAATTATGGATGATAAAACAACTGAAAAGGCAGTTAGTACTAGACAGAAGAGGGAAAAAAATTACAGCCTGTGTACCAATAAATTTCTGCAAAAAAGAGAAGCCATATGACTTTTTTAAATCTGTGAAAAAGAGACGAGGTAATGAGAAGCAGATAACCTGACTCTTATCACATGCCTGAATGTCTGAAGAAACTAACTCTCTTGATACTTTTCCCCATTTATTATTAACTGCACTGTTCTAAACAGCTGATGTTTTCTGAATCCAAAAGGCAGACACGTCAGCAGGAGATGAACTACAGTACACCCGGTTATGTCAGTATTCCGCATGGCTTTTATCATTGGGCGTGAACTGTAACTTCCAGGCGTGTGAAACTCCAAATTAGATGCGTTTCTCAGACAACCATGGTAACAAAAATTCCTTGTATGTAAATAGTAACTTGAACATCAAGGATTATTGGGCCCTTTTTTTTGAGGAAAATGCAGTGAATAAAATCAACCATCATTGCAAGAGAATTTTTTTGATGCTTCCTTGCTAAAACCACAATTATTTTATCATGTTGCCTTTTGTGCATTCAGGGAAAGTTTATATAATGAAGTAACCTTGATTATTTGCCATTGTAATTCTGAGGACATGCTATGGTCCAATGAGAAGGGATTTTATACTTACAGATTTCTGCAATTCTTCATAATTTTTCTATAAATAAGCATTGTAAATTTAAGTTTGAACTATAGATATCCATGTTTCAAGACTATTTTTATTTCCATTTTTACAAAATTAGTATCCAAGCAAGAAGATTTACTTTTTTAAGATGGAATAGGCTCTGCAGTATGCACACAGCATAACTAGGTTGTCCTTGGGCAACCACAGCTGTTCTCTAGGATTTCAATCACAATCTCTGTGTCAATGATTCCCAAATTTCTTTACTCTTCACTTCCGTTTTGTTCACACTTGTAATTAGAACTGCTTCTACAGAATCTTCTTCAGATGACCTCTTGCCAAACAAAAAACAGCATGTCAAAACCAGCTCCTTTTCCCTCTTCCCAACTCCTTTCCTCCTGCTTTGCTTTAACTGTTAACAATTCCACCATCTTTCCTATCCCCATAAGACCTTGAGAGCTGGTAAAATTTTCAGCTCTTCTCCACTTGCACAGAAACACTTCCACGCACCCAAGAAATACTTAATGTTAATCCTACTACCTTCCATATAACCTCTCTGCAGCAAAGTTTCAAAATGGACATCACATAAACATCAAGTTCCACAGACTGATTGAATGAAAGCAGGATCTACCAGCTGCAGGCAGCCTCACTTAAATCTAACAGATAAGAAAATGGAAGCTCTTATTCCTGCAAAAGAAGTTGTATTTGCTTGCTCAGATCAATTATTAATCTTTTGTTTTCCTACATACAGGTATAGAAAAATGATAATGAAAGAGAATGCAAAATAATCATTAGCAAATGAACAACACTTTAGGCACTTACTAAAACAGAAAACACTATCTGTATTAAGCAAGGCTGCCTACTTTGAAAGTCTTACACAAGTATTCCTTGTTCTTATACCCAAGTGTTCTATATAACTCAAGAAATTCCCTGAATCAGGCAAGAGTAATGTACAGTCTGCATTGCCATGCTGAAGTATTAAATTTGAAAGAGAAACTTCCCCATTCTAGTTTTCATAAATGTGTAATGTTTTCAATTATAAGAGACAGTTTTCTAAGCACAGTTCAAATTAAAAACAAATGTTGCCTCAAGCATCTTAAGCAAATTGCCTGAAATAAGATGAATAGGGCTTGATACTTAATAGGATTTTCACTTCATAAAGTCAGAATTTGCTCTCATCATCTAACCTAGCTCCTGTATTTTTTCATGTAGCTGGACTGCAAGTGGTACATGTCAGAAGCATGAAGCAGAAAGCATTTTTATGAAAATAACCAAGTATCAAAAAATCCAAAGCCAAACTCACTGATCAAGAAAGTGATAAAGACAAAGCAAAAGAATCCTTGCTAATATCTGCATCTTACTGAAAGCACTGCTCTGACAGACAGTCACAGCTTATTTAGTTTCAGATAAGAACCATCAGGCTTATACTGCATTTACCAGAATTCTTAGTTATTTTTATCTAAAGCTAAATATTATTCACTGGCTGGCAAAAGGGTTCAAGTATGTTACATATATTTAACATTTATCTAGTGTAAATGGGAAAAACATTGCTTAATCTCAGTATTTCTCAACCACTGAGCAACATAATTCCCTCAGCACTGACTACAGAAAAAAAACCAAATATCCATAAATATATTTTCAACTTACAGGTTATGATCACTACTGATTGATGGATTTGGTTTGTGAATTCTGATAAAGAAAACAGTTTCCAGAAGTACCTAATTCATATAAAGCCGAAATTCCATGGATATAGAACTTTTTTTTTTTGTATAGGAGGAGGGAAAAGTCTCAAGAGATTGTTGTTTCCATTGTCTTTGAATTTATCATTTTCTATTTAATGGATGTTTTCATCTGCTCCCATCTTTAGACGTACCATCTTGTCATTTTGCACGCAGTCTTCCCATCCATGATTCAGTGATTTCTATCAGCTTAGCTCACAAAGAGGGCAAGCAAATAAGCACACAGCCATATGAGAATGCAAGTACAACTAATTACTGGCTTGTTTTAAGTTTCAGCCAAACTTGGACTTCGTCCTAGTACTTTGTTCACATAAGCCACTTTGTCACATGCTCAGGCAAAGTAAGGGATAAAGAAAATTCAATCTAGGTTAAGAAGACAATAAAACGTTTGCAGAACATCTATTTCCTAGAACTTAAAAGGGCCTACTAATGACTTAACTATGGAACTCCCCAGATTGCACCACTGATATTAACACCCACAATTCCTATCAGGGAACCCATTTGAATAAAACTTGATGACTTATGATGTGGAGAAGTGATGAGAGAGCCAGTGCCAGCCCAAGCCTTTACACAGGCAATGGTTTGGAGTAGAACACACTCCATGTCAGCATAGCTACGGAACACAGGTCAGAAACTAATTAACAAACAAAAGTCTATTTCCCTTAACAGAGAAAAGTCTTTCATCAGCCACAATTATTCAGTCAGTGCAAACAGAATTTGCAGTAGAAAAGGTGTAACTGACAAGATACTAATGCATCCTACTGAGGTGATATTCTTTAAAACAATAGTAGTCATCCACCTGGAGGAAAGCTCTTGTAAGTACAGTTTTAAAAGACTGCTGTATACTGTTTTCCTGTGGTTCTTGAAGACTCAAAAGCTACTTTTCTATTTATTTAGCGGTTATGTGTATGGGGTTGTTTGTTGGTAGTGTGGCAGTTTTTTCCTGTTGTTTCGGGTTCTTTTTAAAAATAACTTCCTTTCTTTTGTTTTCCCTGCATGAGATTAGTACAGAAGTCAAACAAAAGCTTCTTAGAACCTTTGTGCGTTTACAGATCATTCCAAGAAAGCACAAAAAAAATACAAAGACATAGCTGTGAGGAATATGAAGGCAGTGTACAAAAATCCTCCCAGAACACCTGAGACAGCATCGGACAAGGTAGAAGGAAGCGTACCACAGGGGAAATACATAGCTGGAAGTTTTTATATTTGAGAAAACACACGACAAGATGAAGAGTCACCGGGAGCAATTGTTCCTTCACTAATTTTTATTTTTAAGTGAAGCTCACATATGCTTTGTTTGGGTTGTTGAATTTGGGTTGCTTCTGCAGGACATTCATATACTGACAAGTTTCTGGAGCCTTACTTTTATTAATTCCTCCAACTTAAAAAATGGTTCTGGCATTTGAATGCATCTCCTTTATCATTTTTTTCATGTTTCATATACTAACAACACTAGCACCTGCTGTTCAGAGGTCATGTAACACTTTCATAAGCAATACATCAGCATATAATTTTCATAATACATGGGTGGAGACACAGAGCCTGTATACTGAAGAGTACAATGGCTAGAACAAGTAGGAAACAAGCATTCTCCTAAATTTTGGACTTGCACACTTTTATCCAAAATCTCTTCAGTATCAGCACAAAGAAACAACCCATCTTTCTCAACATAGCTCATCTGGACAAGCTAATGATTTCACTAAGTACAATAGCCTCAACATTAATAAAAAAAATTCAAATCCCTTTAAACTAAGTGCATTACAAAATCAAGTTGAGGAAGAGAACCACATTTGTGTAGAAACAAACAATTGAATACAATACTTGGCTTTTGTTCCCTTACTAGATTTATTGAGAAGTTGGAGGCCAAAACTCTTTTGTTTGTTTTTGTTTTAATTTAATGCCAGTACCTAGAAAAAACATCTGGTTATTCTACACAATATTATAATTAACACGCTTGCAGTGTGCATGGGTAAAACCCTTCCAAAATCTTCATTCACAAAGCCAAGCCATCATAATTAAAATTGCCAGAGAACAGAACATTTTTCGCAGAGAGTACTGAATGTACCTCTCAACTTTCTCAGGTTTTATTTTCAAAATAAAGGGCTGTTTGCTGCTTTTCCATAGAGAGGCAATCTTTGCAAAGGATTCAGTCTAAGTCATCTACTCTTACTACCTACTCAGTGATGTAATTACTGTTAATTTATCTAGAATATAATACATAGGCAGTGGTGGCCAAAAAAGTCAACAGATCATCAGGTATCATTCAGGAAGGGTATTGAAAACAAGACAAAGTACTTAATTCTATGACTGTATAAAATCTTGCTGCATCCACATCCTGAGTGCTGAATGCCTTGGAAAAGATGGACACCTCTAGAAAGGATGTAATCAACTTAGAAAAGGCCCATGAAGGGCAATTGAAAATATCAAGTGGATATTTTCTGCCTTGTATGGGCAGACTAAACAAGCTGGACTTCTTCAGAGGAAAAACAGAAGACTGAAAGCAGACCACACAATCAAGATTCAGAGAAAGCTTCAACAAATTCATCATCTGAAACCTAGAAAGCAGAGACAATGCAGGAATATACCCTCTAAGATGCCTCAGTTCTAGATGCCAAGGAAGAAGAGAGGGCACTCTGCCACAGACAACAAAACACTTGGGGGATTCCAATTAACAATGGTTCCTTTTCTTTTGCTGCTCCTTGATTTTTAGTCCACTGCTCTGGTGTGACTTCCTCCACTATCCGCTATCCTTCTGGGGGTTGTACCTTCTCCTACACCTTCTCTGCAGTCCTGCCCCTGCTCAGGCACCCCTCCAGCCCTGGCATCTCTCTTCTTTCTCTTCCTTTCCTTTGGCATCTCACTCTTTCTCTACTGTTCATCCCGCCCAGGCATACTTCTTGTTTCTCCCTTGCCCCTTCTCAGGTGTCCCTCCTGCCCTCACATTGTCTCTCATCTCCTACATTTCCTCTGCCTAGAGACTACCACCCTTTCTCAATTTTTTTTTTGTAGAGGTGCCACAAACTTCCCTAACTGGTTCAGATCTGGTGCAGAGTGGGTCCACTGAGGAGTCAGGTGTGTCTAGCCCAGGACAGTCCCTGACCTACACACTTAGAGGTCTCCCTGAGATCCCTCTGCTACCAAACTCCTTCCAATTACACAAAAATAGCAAGAACCGTCCAATCTCATGTTCATCCTGACTATGCTTTCCTTTACACTAAAGGGCTAGACAGATCACTGGCTTTACACAATATGGTATTTTTCTGCTTTTGACTATACAGTCAGCCATTAAATATGCCAACACTCCTTTGACTAAAAACCATGGCTGGAAGCAGATATGACTCAAATATATGTATTTGTTCAGAACCCTGATGAAATCCCAATTTCACGTATGAAGTTTCTGCAAAATCCATTTATTTACTTTTGTGATTCGAGCCCAGCCAGTGACTAAAGCACCACACAGCTTCTTCCTCACTCCAGACACCCCATCCCTGGTAGGGTGAGAAGAACTGGAAAAAAGTTAAAAACCTGTGGATTGAGATAAGAACAGTTTAATAATTGAAGATAATAATAAGAAATAATAATACTAATAGAGAGGGGGGGAAGAAATAAATCTAAATGTCTGGGGAAACTAGCATTTTTAAATCCAGGTGAAAATCTAAAGAAACAATAGAGTACTAATATTTCTTCTTATTAGTGATAAGTCTTGATCATCTTTACTGTGTTCCTAAAAGGACATTTCCTAAATGGAAATGTCAGTTCCTATTTTTGCAATAAATTTCCACCAGTATGCAATCTCTATTTGTACTCATATTAAATAAAAACAGTTTTGCAAAATACTTTAGCTAAAATCATCTTAGTTATTTGCTATACATTTAAACTAACAAATAATTTAACAGCAATTTGTTTCATTCTCTCTTTTAAAGATTTATCAAAGCCTTCGTGATAGAAGCTCCCAAGTTATACATTTCCTTAAGATATTACTTCAGTAACTTTCTCATCTAAAAGAAAATTTGCAGCTGTTGTGCTTGGACAAATTTTGGCAGGGATGTATTTGTATGTTGTGAATGATGTCACCATCTTGTGACAAGCTACAGAATGCTTTTGGCTGGGTCAGCTTTTGTCTAAGCCACCGTTATCTACATTTATTTTAAACCCTTAGTTTAAAATATATCTTTAAAATGTGCATCCTTGCAGACATGCAGCAATGAAAAGTAATTCTTTTTCTTTCATTTGAGTAGTTAATTCATGATACCAATCAATATCATATGTTCCTTCTCAATAGAAACACATCAATAGATACACATAGTATCAGACAGTTTTACACAGAAGCTGGGTATTCACCTTCACCCCTGGAGAAATACTCTCCCAGCACATACTGTATTTCGAATAGTTGTCTTCTAGTAGGAGAATTTTGCCCCCAGCAGGGCTGATCCCGTACATTAATTTTAACAGTCAGCAAAAGCAGCAGTTGTCTAAGGCCTCAAAAGGGACAGTAAAAATAACCATAAAAGCAGAGGCTGTGTGAGAAGCTCTGGGGAAAAGACCATGCAGCTGTCAGGCATCCCTCCAAGAGGGCTGGGCACAAAGGAAAAGGGGAAGCACACAGAAGAGGAGGCTAAAGATTGACCAGGCTGTCACCTCCACAGAATTGAATTTTATCATCCTCAGGCCTGAGGACTAAATAAGTTAATTCAATTTGTTTAATGAGCTGGAAAGCTTCTACAAGCCCTGCTTTTAAATGTCTGGTCAGGAATATAGAAATCTTTCCAAAGCATCAAATCTACTACTTGCAGAGAAGAGGAAATGTTCCCTTGGAGTAATGAATAAGGGTGGTGAGGGACAGAAAAGGATACAGCCCTGTCAGGAACCTTAGCAAAGCAATACATTTTTCATTGGAGCATTAGAGGCTTCTCAGAAATGTTAATTACCTCTCCCATTTGCAAGACACTCTCTGCTCTATTTGGGAGCAATCCAGATAGGAGGCTGGAAAGCGAGTTTCCACTTGCAAGGGTGTTTATGTCGTTTGGTTTGTTGTTTTTTTTCCCCACAAACTTTTGATTTATTTTTTTGGAGAAGTAGATGGGAATTCTGTCTTCAGACTATTTTCTCCCTGAAAGATAACCATGAAGGAAAAAAATAAACATATCTGATGATATTATTTTGTACAAAATATCCCATGGTATTTTTCTCAGGAAAAGTTTGCTTCTTACATTAAGAATTTAAATCTTTTCTACTTAGAAATTTATAGTGGATTTTAAACTCACTGAGGACACTGAGGATATACGCTAATCATAGATTACCAGTCAAAGCCTGGCTTCAACTATATTCCAATTATTCTAGGAAACTTGACAAATATAATTTTTGAAAGCACACAGAATTGTAATAAAATATTTTCAAATGCATTTTCCTTACTTTTTTTTTTTTTTAACTCTTTGGTTTTTTTGGTGTTGTTTTTTTTTTTTTCCCCACTGCAGTGAGTGACATTTACACAGCTATTTGACTCTCAGGAATTTCAGAAAAATTCAGTTCCCCAAAAAGAATATAAGATTTCTGTCTAAAAGATTATGTTCCTCTCTGTGCATTAACTGTCATCCTCTGAAATTATAAATATTCTTGAAGAACACATTTTAAAATATATTTGACCATCAAAGTTCCAGTTTTATTTGTACTGCAGACTCTTTCAATTTGGCATAATAACAGAGAAAAAGCAGACTCCACTATGCAATTCAAAATGAATTATCCATACAAAAAGAAAGCAATAATACAGAACATATTTTATATTCCAACAAATACGGAACATCACTGAAACTTTTCTCCAAGAATAACTTAAGCTATTGGTGTGAGTTCTGAGTGATGCAAACCCTAACTGAAATAAAGCTGAGAAACCATTCCACTCTAAAATTTCAGCTACAGAGATTTGATAAATAGAAAATACTGCCTTACCCCCTAACTTTATTTGCTACATTGCTATTTTCTCAAGTTTGACTCCACTCTCTATTTTCCTGTAGCCTACAGACTGAAACCTCTTCTCACCCCAATCATTTCCAACTTTTGCCTCATTAAGCTTTCATCAACCAGCTTAAAAAAAGAAAATGCTACTTTTTTCTATAGGCACCAGCAAGTCTTTGAAGGAGATGAAAGGTATACTACACAAGGGAAAAAAAGGTTCTGATACAACAATTCAGAAAATTTAATTTTCCTATCTTTTCCAATACTTGAAGCAAGGCCTATAATGAAAGACAAGATTTGATAATTTAGCCTCCTAATATCAAACAGCATCCATAGTAAAATACTTGCTCAGAAGAACATCGTTAGGATTTGCATTAGACTTGAACACAATGTTGCATTTAAAACACAGGGAAGATCTGCTCTCAGACAGAATAAAAGTCACAGAATTCTCACATGTCTGTTTCCCATCACACACTGCTGTGGCTTTCTTTAAAAACAGAATAAAAATGGAAAACAAAAAGGCATGTTATTTTGAGGAAACATGTTTGAAAATGCTGACATTAGGTCTACGAAAGCTAAGAGCTGAAATCTTAGTGACCCCAGTCACTGTAACAATGAAATAAAAAATAACAACAAAATTTAAAAATGTAAATATCCCAAACAATCTAAACGAAGAGACAAAATACCCATCAAGGCATAATTTCTGCTACGTCTCTCTTGCACCAGCCCTACAAATTCTTCTGTGAGTGTGACAGCTCCTTTCCTGACAGAAGCAAAATACGAATCTGAATTTTAGAATACATCTAAAAGCAGAGACCATTGCTGCTTGAAATAAAAGGACTAGTTAGCAAGGCAAGACCTACACCATCCTCTGTAGACTAACAAATAAATAGAAACTGAGGAAATGACTGTGCACACATTGTGGTTTTACTGATTTCAGAGCAGCTTTCCTGGAAACAAAGCCAGACAGATGTATCCGCAGAACAGCAATTAAGACCTAGCAGAGACAAAGTCATTAGTTATTGGTACAGGTAAAGCTACTGCAAACTGGAGATTTTAGATCTGGACCCTCTGATAGCGTATTTATATACCAATTGACTATATGAGAAGCCTGGACAGATTAGCTGCTCAATTTACACACTTAAATTATATGCCTATAAGTAAGTGGTATGAATATTTCCATCTGTACCTTGTTACTTATACAAATTAGCATCATTTACTTCAGAGTGCTTTACAAAATAAATTGACTCTGCTTCAAATCCACTCCAACAACAGTAATTACTTACTATGGAAAAATGACAACTTGATTCATTCTTTCATAACAAAGTTGGCCCGATTCAAAGTTCCAATATGAATCTAACCTAACTTTCTGACTTCGTCCCTTGGCATACAGGTTTCTGGATAGTTTAGTTTGCCTGTTTTCACCAAAGACATAAAAACCTGACCATTTTCTGTTCACTATGTCTGCCTAACTCACTGCAGAAGCACAAGATGTTGTATACAATAACCTTCAGCATACCTCTGGCGTTACTGCTTTGAAATTAAGAGAACAGACCATAAACCAGATTTATTTTCTGTCATTCAAAAATCTAAGCTAATACAGAAAAAGAAGCTTAACAGGGAATATCACAGTTTTCTACCCACAATCCATGTGTCTGTTATGCTGTTGTCATAGCATATATGAAATGAGAATACTTTCATTAAACTTACTACTGCACAATCTCTTAGAAGTATCATGTATCTGTATTTTCTCTGAGAAACATGATTTCTGAAGAGTCAAAGCCACTGAAAGCCTCAGACACAAATCTAACTAGCTATTTCATAAAAACACAGGACATTCACAATTTATTTTCTTTGCATTTATTTCCATCTATTTCCATCTCAGACAGAAGTCTGTTTGTATTTTTACCATACCATGACAATTGTTACTTGTAGACACTTTATCTTCCCTAGTAGATGACATCATCTACCTTAAAGAACATGAGAATGAAGTAGCACATGAAGAATGGCACGGATTCGCAGGAAAAAATACTTTAGGCAGTCTTGAAGAAGAAATTAAGATGGATTTCTACTACCAGTCTGCTTCAGGAGAAATTTAGCACCACCATCAGCATCTCAGCATGGCGAGATAACAAGAACTGCTGTGACTGCTGAAAGAACTGTGAGTAATCAAAGTGCAGCCCTGCTCATCACCTGTTCTTCCCCTGAATGTCACAGGAAGATGACTCATTTGCTCCAACAAGGGAACTGTGAGGTATAGAGAAGGTTTAACCTTACTCTTCAGCCAGCATTATAGCTCACCCACAGATGATTCCTACAGCAAGCCATTCTTAAAATAAATAATAAAAAAAAAGAAAAATCAAACATTTTCTAGAATGTTTATAGAATGTTTTAGTAAACTGATACAAAATAAAAACAACCCCTAAAATATTCTGAAAATTAAAATATCATGAAGAAAAATGCATCAAGTTGGGGTTTTTTTGCCTTTCGCATCCTCTTTATTCCTTTGTCTTTTCACTTCACTTGATGCTAAGTAAAGCTATGAGATTTTACAACATTTGTTATTTTCCATCACTAGCTTTCAATGCACTCCTTCTTTCTTTTTTTTCATTTTGGGGTGTATCAATTTGTCAGATGCCTTATGAAGCCCAGAATAAGTATTAACAGGAGTTTGTCCAGCATTTCTTATTCTAAAAGAAATAAAATTCTAAAAGAAATAAA
The DNA here is from genome assembly GCA_026283785.1 of Coracopsis vasa. Classification (NCBI taxonomy): domain Eukaryota; kingdom Metazoa; phylum Chordata; class Aves; order Psittaciformes; family Psittacidae; genus Coracopsis; species Coracopsis vasa. The sequence continues at coordinate 2,636 of JANHGB010018000.1, read as the reverse complement.
ATTCTAAAAGAGCAAAAACCAGCTGAAGTATGCAGTTCTCAAGCATGATTTTTCACTTAAATTACTTCACAGGGTTGTTACAGATTCCTTATTACATGCAGTATCTAACCTTCTGGATATGACATAACCAAATATCTTTACCTGCCATTTCCTTATGGGATATCTGCCATTAACTTCACAAAAAAGAAATAACCATTTTTCTTAATATCTTTGAAAAACATGATCTTGCAAAGGACCTTCATCCTAACACAATGTTCTGTGTACATGGTTTTCAAATCCAAACCAGGATTACATTTCTACACAGCAAAGAGTAGAACCTGATTCATATCACTATATCAAAAAGTGACAGGCATCGCAGTGGTGAAACTATATTTGTAGGAGTATCAAATTATATAAAAATTAATTCCCCCTTTTTTATGTATTTTCCTCTAACATTTAATCTGTTTCTAAATATCACAAAATAAAAATATGTCATTATCACACATCTGTTATATATCAGAACAATTAATGTCACATCTGTTAACATTTCTATTTTCCCCCCAACTTTTCATCCTGTCCACCTAAATGATGCTTTCTTTGAGATGAGCACTACTTTGTTATGATGGATTTTCTTTTTGCAGGTGTTTCTATGATGCCTAGCACCCTGCACCAATTTTCTTACAGCAGGCAGTCTTTTGGTCATGAGGAAAGTCCTGCTCACAAGAGTTACATATCTAAAATGCACTAGATTCCTACATATGTCTGAAAACACAGGTCATATCTGGGAGCAATGCCAAGAAAAACGATTTCAGCTTTTTGACTGAAGTAACAAACATCGAACCCACAAGGAGAATCAACGATCATCTTAAAATAATGAGAATAACTAACCACCTAATCTCTCTGTGTTAATACTTTCCTCTATGTTCCCAATGTTTCTAAACACATACTACATTTTTCTTGTTAAAAAAAAAAAACAACAAACAAACAAACAAAACCCCAAAATACCACACAAACAAACCAAACAACAAATAAACCAAACAAAACCAACCAGGAAATCAGTAAGAGTTTAATGTTTGCTCCTAGTATTTTAGCCTCAATACACAATGATTCAGGAAAACATTATGGAAACACTGGCTAGGTCAATATATTTAATATATTGACACCTCAGTGGAAATTTTGATGGGTTTTGTCACCTATTTCCATGGAGACAAAATGACTGATAATTAAATTCTAGGGGGGAAGAAATTCTTCTGTACTCACAAGACCAATAGGAATAATTATTAGCCAAGTCTAAACTGTAGATGCATAAGGCAAGTCCAAATACCATAGAATCATAGAATACTCAGGGTTGGAAAGGACCTTAAGATCATCTAGTTCCAACCCCCTGCCACGGGGAGGGACACCTATAACTTAAGAATAATTAGGTTACACTAAATATAAATTAGTGCAAAACAATTCTTTGTTCTTATGATGCCCACTACTTACAGCCTGAGCAGTTTACAGAAATTACAATCTGTAAAAGGTTCAGTGACCATTTTTTAGAAATGGACAACCAAACACTGTGATGAGAAATTTAAAAATTTACTCTATTTTAAAATCATAGGGCAGATCCCAAAAGCATTTGTATGCTTTCACAGAAACCTGTTGTTTTGAATCTGAGAGGGCAATGCCTCACTGCTCTGTACTGCTTGGCCTATCTACTCCCAACAGTGGCAGCCAAAGGCTTAATGTGAACTTTATTGTTTTCAGCTTATAGCAAAATTCTATCCATTCACATTGGACAGTTATGAAACAGCTGGTCAACGACAGAACATGAACAAAGCAACAATAGTTTGAAACTACAGTTTTACACTTCGGTTGTGGTTTTTAGTTGTTTTTTGAAGCAGCAGCAGAATGCCAGAGTAAACATTATCTACAGATGGTAAATAGCTTAAAACAACATCCTGAAGGGAATTATACTCATGATCTGATTAGCTACAAGTATATCATTTTAATTGTTGCATGGACCTTCTGCCATCAGGAATAAGCAGGCACTCACATGTCTTTCCTCTGAATTCTGTTAATGTCTATTCCCATGGCATTGCAGCCCTTTTCTTAAGTCCAAGAGAAGCTGCCACTGATATTTGCAGAGATCAGCGCAGTATATCTGTTGTTCACCAATTAGTGCAGTTTCTTAAGATTACTCCAAATGAGGCACTCTTTCCTTTCACTTCCTTTCTAACTTCGTCAAGAGAAACAACATGTGAAAAGTACTTCTATATTCAGGACAAAGATGAAAAACTAAGTAGTCTTTAATCACCCATGTTTAAGCATAGAGGAATTAAAAAGGGGATTTTTTTCAAAGAGAAAGATCTATGTAAAGGAGCTGAGAATCAGGATGTAACACTCATTCAGTTAGCGTTTCTCTGCAAGGAGGACTCCAGTTATTCTAATAAGAGTATGATACAGCTAGTTTCATGTTTTCTTTGAATTAATCATGGCTAGTTAATATAACTTCCGCCTGCACCAGTAAGAACTCCAGATGTGACCTTTTGCCACTTTTTATCCAAAACCGTATCCTGGGCTGCATCAAAAGGAGTGTATCTTCGGAGCTACTGCCGCCCTACTCACCACATCAGGACTAATCATATGATTCCACTATAACTCATCACAACTAC
>JANHGB010017998.1:0-17759 GCA_026283785.1 Coracopsis vasa | reverse complement strand
AGAGGCTGGAGTTGTCAGTGAGCAAAGCCGTGAAGATGAACAGGAAAGTTTTCCCTCAGCTGTCTTTTTCCTAGCATAGATTGGTAGTTTACTCTGCAGATTGAAACGAAACACCAAACACAAACCCAACCAACCAAACCACAGAGCTTAAACCCCGCTTTATAATAGTAATTTTGCTTCTGATCATTAGAGATCATGTTTGGAAACCATTTCACTATATATAATTGAGTGTATGCTAGCGTATCAGGTAGCGGTGTACTATTTCCAGTGGGACCTGACAGTAAGAAAGGTAACTTTAAAGCAAAGGCAGAGCAAAGTGCCTGAGGTTTACCATTGAATTTAAGTGCAAACTAATATTTTACATTTAAAAAGCAGTTTTCACTTAAGGATTAATTCCTGTTCATTTTGTTATATTTCTGTATTTATTGCAGTGATCTTAGTCTTTTGCTCAGTTAATCTTAAAATTCCTTATGCTGTTGATAAATACGTGCATTGTCCACGTGCAGTGGAAGATGCACCTTTTGTGGAAGATACAGTTGAGGATCCTACCGAATGTCAGACTATCTGAACAAAGATCACTCAGTACTGGAGTTCTCATTTGCTCAAACGAGCAGCTCCTTTCAAACTAGAATTGTTCCTTTATTCATTTTACTGATTTTAGTAATTCATAAGGAAACTTTTTATTTAATGATAGACATGGGTAAATAACAGGCGTCTTGGAGAATAGCAACTTGTCTGTAAAGAAAGAGCTGAAGGGAAAAGGATTCTTTTATGTTAGTGGATTAAGTTGCAGCCTGCTACTATTTTATAGGGTCTTTATCTGAATATATTTTTATCAGTTGTAAAGTAATAGATAACATTAGGAAGACCAGGTCTCCTATGCAATCATAATAATGAAATGAAACATACTACACTCTAAAATTTAATAAATATTTAAATATATTTTCCTGCTACAAACACATAGAAGATTTCTACTGATTAATAAATTGCCCAAAGCAACTGCTATATTGTCTAGACAGCTTAGCCAAAGTCTGCTTTAAGCTCGGACCTGTCTGACCTGCACTGGCTGAGCTGATTTCGGGCTGTTGCAAATAGGTAACAATGAAGCCCATGCAATTGATTTCAAGATGATTCTCAATTTACCTTTGCCTGTTGTCACTACGATATTTTTATTCCATCTGTTCACAAAGAAGTGTTGTTTTTCTGATCAGAACTTAATTCTGTAACATGGTCAGTTCATTTTATTTGTGTTCTGGGAGCGTGAACATTTAGTTGTCACTGAAATTTAAGTAGCCCCATCTCTCAGTTGTAATCTTCTTCCCTACTGATAAAAAGCAACATTATTTTAATCAGGTGTTTCAGTAACTAATATAGCACTCATCAATCATCTGAAATTAAATACCAAGTTTTGCTACTTACCTAATGTGTGAGTTGCCCTTTTTTTACTGCTCTTGTAGAGGGGTTTGAGGTCAACTAGGTTTCTAATAGTCTCCTCACCTCTCTGAATTAGATAGGTACATTTTATCTTCCTGGCATATGGCTACAGGATTGTACTGATCAGCACCATTACCTTTTAGTTTAGTCTGTAGTACCTGGTATTTTCATGTTGATATTCCTTCCTGTCAATTACATTTATTATTTAAACTTGAATTTCTATGGACATGATTACTATTCAGAAGTAATACAAATCATACAGTCAGTCAATATCATACAAATCATATCAATACAATAACAAGTTGTATTGATAAATTGTGTATGTTCTTTTCAAGAGAGGTGACACCTGGGTAGTATCTTTGCACCAAAGATAGAATTGTCTTAACGTGTCTTTTCTGCCTCACTTTATAAAGTATATTTTATAGGGCTGTCTGATGTTAACTAAAGCAGATCAAGAGTCCTTGTGTATGACTTCAGTAAATATTTTTAATTTTGGGTCTCTACAATTCTAAAATCTCATTTACTTAAATTTCATGAGATACATAATTATTTTTTATGTAAAATGATATTTTAAAAGGAAATACCATTTCCTTTTAGAGCCACTGATTAATCTACTTCTATTCAAAGATGCAGTAACTCATACCATAATCACACTTTCATTAGAAAATAATTAAGCAGTTCAGTTCTGGGGAGTCACAGTTATATGCACTAGTCATAGACTTAGGATGTTAAAACCAAGAAAAAACCTGCAATCAGAAGCTAGCTTTTTGTGTTCCAGAAGGTACAAAGAAGCTCATTTTGGTTATATGATCAAGTGAAAGCATATGCATTTCTTTTCCTTTTTATCTTGGTGGCTCTTGGTCACAAACCTACATCAAGCCTAGTTCATTGCATTCATACCAGCATTTTGGATGTCAAAACAGCAAATGAGATTCACCTTAGATAAATGTTGAAGTGATACGCATTGAAAAATAATCATAACTTTTATATAAAATAATGGATTCTGAGGTAATAATCATTATTTAGGGAACTACCATTGAAATAGAGATTTCATAAAAGCATCAGCTTTGTGTTCAATAGTGATTAAAAAAGACAAATACAGGATTAGGAACAAAGAAAGAGACAACACAGTAGTCCAATTGCCATTATGCCAAATACAAACCCGTCACGCATCAACTATGTAATATTGCATACCAAGGGTACAGCATGACGGTGTTTGGGGAAGAGTGAAGGGGAGGATCTGGAATTGTGGAGCAGCTTTCCTGTGAGGAAAGACAAAATTGAGTAGGACTCTTCAAGGCTGAAAAACAGATGGCAGAGGGGGATACAGTGGATGTCTCTTAAATTGTGTGCCAGGGAGAGGGCGACTGCGGAATGAGTGTTCGCTGGCACTTTCAGTACAAGAATCAGAGGATGTTGGTTGGAACTATGAGATGGCAGATGCAGAACAAACACAAGAAAATGATCCTTTGGAAAAGGTGTCGTTATGCTCTAGAATTTCATGCCATTATATGTGGATGTTGGAAGCTTCCATATACTCAAAGGGGAACTGGGTAGATTTGTGGAATAAACATCAGGAGGGAGATACTAAATGCATCAGAATCCCACCTAGTGGCTTCTGAGCTGCTCTCTGTGGGAAACCAGAGGACTCCTTAGGGGAGGAAGGATCCCTGTGTGTTTAGCTTGCTCTTACGCTTTTACTTGGACATCTGCACAGGACTCTTTTTCTAAATATAGGATACTGTCCTGTATGGATCTTTAATTTGTCCTGAAAGAACCTATTGCAGTCAGGTTCTTGTGTCTGCTCCTTTTCCATGGGATTTATGTCTCCATGCAAATATTTTTTTTCTATTCTAGTTAATGTTTGTAACAAAACAGTCTGTTTCGAAGAAAGGTTGAGGTAAGAAAGAGGGCAAGACCTCACTCTGGTAATAGACTTTGGGTATTAGTTTACAGCATAGGAAAGAACTACAGATACTTGAAATAAAAATTACAGTTCAGATCGTGCGGATCAGAGATTTGAACCTGACTTAGAGAGTCTTTCTCAGGCTCTCTACTTGTAGAAAGAGTGTGTGTGTGTGTGTGTATCTGGCTCCATCTCTCACTGTCATATTTCTCTTCAGAAATTCTTTCAGACAAACCCCCCCCAAATACTACAAAACTTGTTGCCTTTGAAAAAGTGTTTTGAGAAGGTCTGAGGTCAGGGAAATAAGACTTCATTTTTTTGTCTTCTCTGTGTAAGAGTCTCTTGAAATAGACTTGAAAGTTATTGTGTATTTTGTCATTTTACAGTAAGCTGTCTAATAAAGTTGCTTTGGCATCGGGGATGTTTTCTTGGGCATCAACCAGTGGGTTGCTTGCCGTTCAGAAGTTTCAGTGTGTCTCCTGATCTCATGCGTGGCGTTGAAAGCTGAGCATTGGCACAGGTTGGCTGCCCAGAGAGGTGGTGGAGTCTATCCTTGGAGATACTCAAAATAACCTGTCTGGATGTGGTCCTGGGCAGCTGGCTCTAGGTGGCCTTGTGGGAGCAGCAGGGCAGTTGGACCAAGAGGACCTCCAAAGGTCCCATCAACGTCAACCCTTCTGTGATTCGTGAAGGCTGACTGCAGGGGCATACCCAGCTTGTCTTCAGAACCATCTCCCCAAAAAAATCCCCACCACAATTGCAGGGCAATATTTTTACATAAAATATGTTTGAAGGGGCTGGGGAGGAAGAAAAGACAGACATTCCATCCTATTAAAAGAAGGGGAATACTGAAGGCTAGGTTGGCTTTCCTTAACTTTGCAATCTGTTACAAAAAAAGCCTTTATAGTCTTCTGTCATGGCTCTTTGAGAGTAAGGCAAAGGGCTTGTCTTGCTCATAAAAAGAATAACTTAAATTCTGGTTTTTTTTTTTCACAGTACAATTCAAGAACACATGATTTTATTTACTTACAAAGTGTGGAGCTTGTCTGTCTTTTTGATTGAAAACAAGAGGGAGAAAAGAATACCATGAATTCCACATATGTATGTATTTCCTACACTGTGATTTTGAGGCTCATAATATAAATATACTTTGAATGTCTGATAGAAACAGTCTGAGCTTTAAGTCACTTCAGCTGGTCTGAGGGCCTCCAATGAAATCATAAACACTGTATATATGAGCTCTCTTCCATATTATATAAATATTACTTAAGCTCTTTTCCTGCTTACATGGAGCCTATATTGGCAGTAGAAATCAGGGCCAGTTTCCATGGCAACGTGGTGGCACTGGGAGAAAGGCTGATACTGTGCTGTGGTTGGTATTTTTATGCAAGGGAAGAGATACAGACCTACATTTTTAGGTAGGAAATGCATTTCAAGGCACAAAACCATTTAAGAGTTTTTTATAAATGTATTGAAAAAGTGGATCTGTATAACAAAGGAAATTGAAAATGGCTGTTTGCAATAGAAAATTAGTTTTTATTTTTATCTAACATTACAGAACAGCACTGTTAAATACATACACAATTATTACTGCTGTGTTTGCATGGAAATAGCAAGGAGTCTCCTATCCTGAGGACAAAGGAAGTTTTGTACTGGGACAAAATAGAGAAGAACTAGCCTAAGTTTTGGCTAACTCTCCTGGCCTTTCCAGTCTTGTTTTCACCTTCTGAACTATTTTTAAATCATTTTCACAAGGGTCTTTGAGGACTTCCATAAATATTTTTTTTTTAATATAGCAATCCAGTCCCTCTGGTTTTCTTTGTTTTCTCTGCATTTTTAAAAGATAATCCTCGCTTGTTTGTTCTTTCAACCCTCTGTTATCTTTCAGTGGTACTTAATATACCTTTTTCTACTTTTTGTATGATCACAGGGGCAAGGAGAGCTCTGTGGTTTTTTTCCCCCTCTGAGGATGATGAGGAAGTCAAGACTTTCATGCCTCTTATTTGCTGAAGACTGTCCAGTAGTTCTGTGCAATTGCTCCTCTCTATAGTTTTGCTTGCCATTTGTGTGTTAGGTACCATCTTTATGTGTTCAAGAAATAGTTGTGGCTGATAGATATCTAAGGGGAAGTCACATGAAATTGGAAGAATTATGGACATTGTTTTACAAACTGTCTTCCATGTACTTGTGAAGATTGCTGATAGGGATAGACTGAGACATGAGATGATGCATGGTGAGCTGAAGAAAGTGAAGGCTTAGGATAAAGAAAAAAGAAAAAAAAAAAAAGGCTGTTCCTCATAGTTTATGTTTCTAGATAATTGACATTGGTGAGAACTTCAGGTAGTTATTTACTGTTGTTAGTAATGAAAAAGTTAGGAGGGAGGAAGGTATGATTCAAAGGCATTGGGAAGCTTTCTAGAAATGCTAGATTTTCTCTTGGGTACCAGGAGTGTTTAAGAGAAGGGATTTCTCAAGGTTGCAAGTTTCCCTTTGATCTTTGATGGGACGAGGACGAAGCTTTGCTCATCTGTTTGCATTTTTCTGTGCCTCCTACACTGCAAAGTACTTGCTCCACCTTAGTGAAGTGGGATGTTCTGAGAAGTCAGAACCTTCCAAGAAGATAAACCTAACTGGAAGCAGTATTCTTCAGAAGTGTGAAGGGTTCTGTTCATCTCAGTGAATCATCATCTTTCTAACCCGAGCACTAGACAGTCTGTATCTGGTGTTGCCTAGCAGGAATTCATCAAATGTCTAAAGGGAACTGATTTATCCTAACTAGAACTCTTACAGAAATCCAAGTAGATAAAATGTTCACAGAGGAATATTAGCCTCTTCCCTGTGTCTGGCACCCACACAATCAGGATTAAGCTTGAAGGCATTTTACAGCTGTCCAAGGCTTGGCTGCCTTCTCATGCTGATGATGTAAAGATGTCTCACTTCACAGTGGAATATCTCCATTCCATCCTACAGTCAGCATGTGTTTCAACTGTTATCTTTTCAGACGTTTACCAAACCAAAGCTCTAAGTGATAGCTCGTGTGCACAGTGGTACTGACTGCATATACACATCTTTATTCAGGAGTAGGAAAACAGCTTGGCTCTGCAGTAACTATAGGTATATAAGGCGAGATGAGTCTGGTACACTTTCAGTTACTCTCAGCTTCATCTCTTCAAACACTGGTTCATCTCTTGAGTTCCCTTCAGCACTTTTCTACTTATTACTGCAGATAGTCTACATAGCTTCTTGAAGACTTCTCTGAGGCTTTTCAGATACCTGAGCCAGCGCCAGAGTAGACTGTATCTTTGGCACTGACTCAGCGAAAGTCAAGGCAATACATTGCAAACATATGTAGCATGTCTTAGTTTTAGCACCAGTCAGATCAGAAGCTTTGCCACCACCATAACACCGTAATGTTTCCATTTTCAGCAGCTGTAAACTTAACATGTTCCTTCGACCTCAGCTTCTGGCTGTAGTATATCATGGGTTGGAAGTCATGATGTCACCATCCTTTACTATCGTTAGGACTCAGCACCACAGTGTTTCTGCCCTTTACTGTCAGAATTATCCTGGACGTTTGACTTCTGAAATTGGAATTGGAAAGTTCTTCAGCTTTGTAAATGGCTCTGTGTAGTGGTCAGGTGCAGACATTGTTGTCCATCCCCAAGAAACCCTGGGATGGGGTTACTCATGGTAAAAAAGAGGTGAATTGGAGACTATAGCCTCCTGGTGATAATAGTTGCTGTCCACTTCCTGTTGTAAACTGGGTTCAGAATTTGCCTTAACAAGATGAGCTTCCTTTCCTGAGGTGTACAGTGTACTGACCTGGTAGGGGAAGCTTCACTCCCAGCAGTCTGCATTCTAGTAAGGCATAGGATATGGAAAAATATTTTACTCTGTGAGGTAGGTGCATATTTACAGTTGCATCCTCTTGACAAGGGAGAACGTTCATCTGGGATACCACGACAGCTGGGATTCCTTGAGTGCTTTTCCGCTGTGGATGAGCCTCTCTCTTGCTGTTAGAAATAGGAATATTCCAGTAAGTGAGTCATCCAGCATCCATGCTGCAAGTTAAAGCACGCCAAGGCTGGGATGAGTCAGATGGTCTGATAACCCTTACTCTCAGGCTTGCTGACACAAACGAGATTCTGAAAACCTCATCAGGAACTGTCACAGTATTTGGTGTCCAGAACTGCCTCATCTAAGCCAGTTGAACAAGCTGTACAGGCTTCTCAAATGCTGAAGTGACTTCCATAACTCTCCCGAAATGGCTGCTGCTTGCTGAAGATCTGCTCCAATGAAAGGTCACTCGCAAGCTTCAAAAAAAGAGAGTTCCAAAATAGGCTCTCCAACCCATAATGGTTGATGGGAATAAAGAATTGAGAGGTGTTTCTCTGAGAATGTTGAATAGGCAACATGGCATGTGGAGGAATCAGATCATCTGTTAATTTTGCCTTTAAAAGTATTGAAAGTAAAGTCCACAAGAACTTAAGGTACTGTTTTCTACTACGTGAATTTATCAAACAATTATACAAATAAAAAGTGTTTCTGTGTTTAACAGTAATAATTGCCACTGCCTCTGTGAAGACAAGAAGGCAAAAAGATCAAGTAAAGGGTCATGAAATGCATGGTCTGTTACCTGAGAAGGAGATGCAGGTGGCCTCACTAAGTCAGTCTTACTGTAGTATGAAAGTCCTCATGCTGCACATGGAAAGCCATTCTCTTCTGGACTGTCATTCAGAGCTGAAGAGTGACCCTGTTCTTGATTCCTTTTCTTTTCACCTCTAGGATTTGCTGCTCCAAAAACTGTCTCCCAGATGCAGACAAATCAGCAAAGTCAGGGTGCAGGTCTAAGCAGACCAGCAAACATGCTGTGTTTATGCTTAGTGGCAGCATATTTCTTGGTCCTAGCTTAACCATGGTCAGTGTTCAGGTTTCAAAATGAAGTGCTTGCTTATAGTAATACTAGATCTAGAAGAATGGATGCTGTAGTTTTGGTTGCCGCCAGGTACAGGTGCAATCCTCAAAATATTTGAGGCTGTATGTTAAAATACAGCACATGTACAACCAGCTGCTCGCTATTTATCTGCAGTTGGGTGAAAGAGTAATTGTGAAAAACACTTGTCTGTAATGTTGCCATTTTCTCACTTTTGACTACTGCTGGACTTTGCAATCTCATTGCTGCTTTTATGTATTTCTGTTATGAAAATGGATGCTTAAGGTAAATGAGCAGTATATATAGAGAAACTCAAAGTAGTTTGAAATTTGAAACTCAAATTTCATACGTTGTATTTATGGTCACATACACCCCAAATGGAAGAATTTCAGTTACGCTTGAACACCAGCAAATGTCTTTGAATTATAGGCATATTTGCAACTTATGTTTAATATTTAAGGTAAAAAGTTTTTAGTTGCTCTTGCTTAGCTTGTTTTTAGTATTTACTGGTACTGTAGTGCAAACACAGGTACTTTCATAAAATGCTAGTAGGAGTTGTGCAGAGATTTGTAAAAATTCTGGTGAAGTTACATGCAGGAGATGTTACTGGCATTGGTAATTGTGGTGGGGGTGTTAGAAGAACTTGAAGTCAGTCCTTCATTTTGTAACAAACTCTGTTAGTGAAGAGGAGTTACGATCGTTAATTTAAAGAGTTCATGTAAAAAGCTCATTCCAGCTTCTCAAAAGCAAGGTGAATGGGATGAAGCTTGGTATCGATACAGTTCCAGTGGTAGTGTTCAGACTGTATTATTCAGAATTTATCACTGCAGTGGTGCTTTGTATTTGCTGCAGGCAGAAAGGCTCCTCTAATTTCTTAGTCATGCAACCTTCTTCCTTCAGAATCCTTTATCCTCCCACTAGTTATGTCCCTTAGTGTTTGTCTCTTCCAAAAGGCTTGGCTGCTTCCTATTGCCTGTAGAATTGGGTTCCCAGACATAATCCAGAGCATGAGGCATTTGCACTAACAGGATGAATGGGTCTTCCAAACATTAACTAGGTATGGAGATGAAAAATACTTTTTTGTGTGTAAATGATCATGTGAAGTCAGGATTGCATTTTACCAAGGTGCTTTATTTGGGGGGGAAGCAAGAGATACTCTGCTGCTGACTGTATTTGCTGTTAACTGAAGGGTTACAATTTCAATGCTCCTATGAAATCTTTTTTACTCAGCTGTTAAATAGGTAGGAAGGGGTGAGATCCACTGCATTTGTTGAGTTACTCCTGCTCATTTTGCTTAAGGTTATCGCGGTTGTCTTCGTATGGTTTCTGACACGCATAAATTGGATATATATTTCCTTGTAGTGTATGTATGTTTATATTAGCTCTAAGGAAGTTGTTGACTTGTACTGGTAAACAAAGACTGTGTCCCACGTTTCATAATTTAGTTATGAATTCATTTTTGAGTTCATCTTTGACTTCAAAGGATTGTTGACTTACGGGGTTTTGATGCTAAATTAAGTTAAATCTGCTAACTCTTCCAAGGGCAGATAAGGCTGTTGGAGAGCAGAGAGTGTTTCTTCTCCCTCCCCTTCAAAACTTGCAGATTTGTTGCTAGTGGCAACTGGAAGATACTGAAGCAACAACAGCATGTTTTCTGATTATATCTTATTAATAGAAAGACTAGAAACACTATAATTTAACATGCCAAAGAGACAGTCAGAAATTAAATACTACAACGTAACATACCAAAAAGAAAGTCAAAAATTAATTTCCATTTATACACCTCTGAGTCATTCCATTAAAACTAATCCATCACACAGCTCACCCGTAGTGAGAGGACAAAGAAGTCAAAGCAGATCTTAGCTAGTGCTGTTACCGTGTGCCAGTGGTTCCTGTCAGGTCTTCTAATGGGTCACAAGTAGGGGTGCCCATGCAGGGAGATGGAGGAGGGAGCCATGTAGTGTGAGAAAGGACTCTTGTTGCAATTGGAGAAGATGAAGCTTCATATGTGGTTTATGAGACTGACTTGGTTTTTAATTAGGTCTTTATCATTGCACTGGAGCAATGTTCCTTATCTGACTGACTTGAGGTGGAGGCTTCATTTTGATGTGTTAGGATGCATATACAAGGAGCTCTGTGTTCTCCATTGAGCAGTACATATTCCACAGTTATGACAGCTGTGTTTCTCCTCTTTGGCTTTTTATTTTTTATTTTTTATTTTTTTTATAACTTTCTCACCCTTTACAACACTTCACCAGTGACTTGAAGTATGGGTGAAGTGCAAGCTGCTAAGTGTACCTCTAGGTATTTTCTTTCTGTGTTACCAGCTAGGTCTGTTTTCTCTTTTTTAGCTGTTGACCTTTTCTCCCTCTGAAAGTCTGTAATAGGTGATCAGTCTGGGAAGTAAAACCCTGCAAGAAAAACAGTTTGAAGAAGAAAACAAGTACCTTGGCAAGTTCAGTTAAGACTGAGGCTTCCTGGATAGATTTGGCTTCTGGTTCACTGTCTTAAGAACATCCTAACAGAATTGTATGCGTATGAGAATAAAATCTCATTTGGGACTGCCTTCCAGAGCTTGAAATCAATTATTTCTGGGAACTTGGTGTAATTCTGTGTCAAAGAAAGCCAAAAGAGCTTTCTACCTTCTGTAATACCTACAAACCTGGCAGACCTTACTGTTCCGTGTTATGTTTGATTTGATTATAACTGTAGGCTGCTACTAGTTTTCCTCACCTCTGCCGTTGGCAATGTGCTGGTCCTGCTAACCTTGCCTCTGATGTGGCTGCAGAGTAACAGAGCCCAGTTCATGGATTCGTAATCAGTCATGGCTGTGTCATTGCTAGATCCAGCGCTGAGGCAAGGGAACAGCCCTGTGATGAGGAGTGGAAATGTGCACCATCACTCTGCTGCTGGACTGGTGGTGTCATGCTCAGACTGCAGTGCCTCAGATGGTATTTATTTATAGTACCTGTTGTTTTGAATGGAAGAAGGCAGAGCTCTGTGGCAATTTACTTTGACTTCGGGTGTACACTGACGCCCAGGGTTGCCTCCAAAAGGCTAGTAAGCAGGATGGGAATGAAAAATTCATTCTCTGTTCTGCTATTTGTTTGAAGTTACAGAAGCTACTGTGTCTCAGCCTGCTGTGTTCCAGGAGGACTTTCACTGGAGCTTCTGTTGATGTTTGATGGCGTGATGGTATCTTTCGAAGGAATGTTAACAATCCCAGGAAGAATGATAATTTTGTGAAATAATGACCAGATGTAGACACTGTTTCATGCTTGTGACATGCCAGCAGTCTCTCTTCTTATGCATGGATTTTCAGGAATTAGAAATTGCAGTACAGTTTTGCATCAGTATAAAAGCACAAATAGCGCTTTTCATGTAAAACAAAGCTGTCTCTTGGAGTTCACATTAACAGTTTATTGGAGTTTATTAAAAACATGTCTCCTTATGCTCTGTTTCCATCTGGATTTATAGACTTTGTTTCTGAAAACAATGAGATGACCTCTGGCATAATTAAAAATAATTATTAAATTATAAAAAAATAGCATAACTATACAAATTTAATTATTCATATTTATAACCAATGTAAAATTTTACTTGACATATGCAACATAATTTTGTTCCTTGAGCAAGAACCTTGGGGTTGTTTTGATGTTTCTTGTGTTTTTGTTGCTTGTGTGTGTGTATTTATTTAGCAAGCCTTTAAGGCTGCTTCCAGTTCAGAGAGCTCACTGTTAGAAGGCACCTGTCTAAGCTAAATTGACGTTTGGGAGGAAGAACAGGCAAGAGTTCAACTGGTAGAGCAGACACCATTTGAACCAACAAGAAAGAGATTCAAATAGTGGAGTCCTTGAGCAATTAGTAACAGCCAGAAGAAACTTGTGTGTAGAGATTTCAGACTTTAAACTCTGCATCACCTGAGAGCCTTGCCCGGGAGCATGGAAGATTTTGCTTTCTGGAGCTGGAGGGGAGCAGAGCTGGATCTCCTTCCAGATGGACCCGCGCCCACTTAGGGATTTTGTACAGCTCGCATCCCTTAGGAGGTTTACAGCACATTTTGTCTGATGTTTACCTTGCCCTGCCTCCTTTTTTTCCCCTCTTCAATCTGCAATTCCCCAAAGAGCCTCTGTGGACGTGTCAGGAGGTTTGTAATGTTGTTAGAATAGTTTGTTCTAAATTTGATTTTATTAAATATATGAAGAAGTTCTTTAACTTCCTTTTAATTACATTTTTTATTAGCAAAAAAAATTTCTCTGAATGTGTTACTCTGAAAATCTCAAGGAAAGTTTTGGTTTCCCCTCAGACTGAGGTAGTTCTTAGTTTAACCCCACCAATTTCTGCCTCCTTCCGATTTTTTTTTTCCATTTGACTCAGTCTGTTTTCCTTCTGAGACAATGCTTTCCTAAAGGAGAATCAAGTACAGGTTTTAGCTACATTCAAGGTAAAGTTCTGTTTGCCTAAGTCTTTAAGTTAATAAAATCAATAGTTTACCATGCTTGCAGTGCAGTGTTCATAGAGGAGAACTCCTCCTGCTGTGTGCCTGTTCCCCATGGAGAACAACCTGAGGATTTCTTCAAGTAATCTTGTTTGGATAGCAGTCTTGCCTGCAATGCCTTATTATCCGTTACTTTATAACAACAGTAAACCCATGGTTTTTGTATGTGAGGTTTTTAGATAAAGAGACCTGAAGTCTGTTTTGGTTTTTAGTCACAAAAGTCATTAATTTATTGAGGAAGGGGAAGGAATGTCTGAAGATGAAGTGACTACATGAGGGCAGACGCAAAGTGCGTCTACATTCCCTCTGGCCAGGAGCAGTTGCCTGCGGAAGAGTGCAGGGTTGGGCTCAGATGTATTGAATGCTTTCCCAAATCCAGCAATCTCAGGCTGACAGGCTTTGTAAGTAAAAGGCAGGTTGGTATTATCTATCAGTCAGTTTTTCTTCCACGAATTTTTCTGAGCCCTGTTTGAACTTAGCTAACTTCTCTCACCTATGATATCTAAGGGAAAAAGAAGGTGGATTTAGTTTTAAACAACATGTTACACAAATATATGTTGTGGGTTTTTTTTCGTTAGGTTGGCTCAGTTTGTGTGGGGAGAGGCAGTGAACAGGCATTTCCTATTCACTTTCTCTGTGCCTGTCAAGATTTTGCAGATCTCCACTGTCTGTTTTTCTGGCTGAAGAGTTCTGCTGTGTTCACATGCTTCCCATATGGAAGGCATTTCTTGTTTTTAATCACCCTTGTGGCTCTTGTTTTACCTTTCCCAGAACAGAAGAATAGCAAAGAACCCCACAGCATCAGCAACAAAAAACCTGAATGCTTCTTCCTGAATTTCTCGTGCCATAGTTGTCCAGCATTTTTAATGTTACAGAGATTGCTTTCAGTGTTGGCTCTTCCCCAGTGGAACATGCTTCATGCTCCCAATGGAGCAACATATCCATGATGCACAACAGTAAAATTAAGTTGTCAGTAATTTTGCATTTCTTAAAAGTGAGCAATTGATTTTCTGTAAGACTCCATGCAGCATTTCAGGTATTTTGCTTCAAGTTCAATCTAGAGGAGAATGCTTCAACTTTTCTTTTATCTTTTACTAAGATCAAGCTAAAAATAGGATTTCATTGTACTTTGAATGGACTCTAAGTTTGTTTTTGTAAGAGAGAGTAATTAAAGGATAAAACATCCTGGCTAGTGGTTGCTAATTGTTTGTAACACTTCTTTCAATATAATTAGAAGGTTTGTCATTGTAGCCTGTGGAGATGGTCAGTTCTCTGTGTACCTGACAGGGAGCCTAGAAATGGTGTGTCATCTTCTATTAATTAAGTGTTTATGCTTGGATGGTGATGAATAACCTCATAGTGGTACACCACAGAGCACCAAATGATTACTTCAGGGAAAAGAAAAACAGATTTAGTATATGCCTCTGCATGCATGTGTTACCTAATATGTATCATTGCTTACGACATTTCAGGAAATACGAGTAATAACTTAAGAGTAATGCAGCTGTTGAATAACTTGTTACGATAGTTTTTAAACAATTATGTTTCTGAAAAGGAAATGAAGGTTAGCATATATATTTATTACTCACAGGTTTCTTAATGCCAGAGATGTTGTAAAGTCCACTTTGAAGGAAAAACAATTCACTTTTTAACAAACTCTAGGCTGGAAAAATTAAATCTAAGCTGAATAAAGTTCATATTCATGCCATTCATGACAAAAGGATATATTGTTGAAACATTCATCATAGCTTATCTTACCAATTCAATAAAAAGGCATAATAAAGAAATAGCAAAACCGAAGTTCTCTCATCAACTGATGTGCTACCTTACGCTGTGAAACTGTGTTTTGGCAGAAGAGCAAGCGTCCGTGATGCCAGGATGAGTTATTCAGCTTGTAGGCAGAAGTTAAGCGGCCAAGTCAAGTGTTGAAGATTTGATCTTTCCCTATACCCCAGAAGTGTTAAAGTGAAAGAAGTCCAAGAACAATGCTAAGTATCTGAAACAGAAGCAAAAAAAAACCCAAATCAACAAAATAAGCCAACAATGCAGAATTAGCAGTCAGGCTGATGTAACTCAGCAGCATTTCTTTTCTTCACTCTTCTCCATGTACTAATATTACATCACTTCAGAAGGTGCAAGCAAAGCTAAAAGGACAATTCAAAGATCTTCCTCAGTTTAAATCGTTTTTTTGTTATTCACAGATAAAATCATTAATAACTCCAGAAGGAAATAAAGGAAATATCTTTCCTTCCTTCCTGATGTCCACAAAGGACAATGAGAAAATGCTCCTGAATACCAAATGCAGCTAGGACTGGAGACAGGAAAAAAGAAAAAGCCTTTTTAAAAACAAAATAAAATATAGTAACTTGAGAAGGACTCAGAAGCAGCTCTAGTTTCTTAATCTATTTCCCTAGGAATAAATGCAAATACTGGCTTTTCTTAAATCTGGGGTTGTACACTTCCTCTCTTGGAGGGAGATTCTTGGTATTCCTTGATGTTTATTTCAAAATGAGTGACAAAAATGTGTGAATCTCAATTCCAGGAATGCTTCCAATTCTCTTTAAAGTATTGTCTTTATCATGTGAAGAAATACAGCAAGTTGTTATCTGGAGAGAAAAAATAGACACAACTTCAATGGATTTTCAGCCTGGAACCCCTGTACTGCAGTGCCCTAACCTGCACTAGTTTTTCTGTATGTTTGCCACCTTATGTGACCAAAATAATAACATGGAAACCTGTGGTCAGAACAAAGTAAAATAATGGTACTGTCCAAAAGAAAGAATCTAAGCCCTGGTGCATGTGCCTGTATTGCCTGGCACATCAATGTATCTGCTTTCAGATACATTGATGAAGTGCGAGCTAGTTTTCTGTGCTTTATTTTCCCTGTTCATCATTGGCATTATTAATTTTTAAGTGTTCATAGTTCTTCACCTGTGTATCCAAAATAGTCTTCTGCCCAGCAGATGAGGTTTCAGAGTTCGCAGTGTAGATCCTTGTACCATGATTTGTTTGATTAAAGCTTTGTCAACATCAGACCATGAATGGGGGCCATCAGCTTGCTGACACCATGAAACCAGGCTGTTGTAGGTCCATTAATCTAATGTGTAGTTAGATGAACTGGTCAGAGGATGCGCTGTACCTTCCATTTATTGTATCTGTTTACTTTCTCACAGTGTGCAATCTATTGTACATTGGGACATCTATGAGACATCTATTTGGAACAAGAAGAAAGATAAAGGCAAAAAAAAGAGCATAATTTATGCAGGAGGGAGCACATGCAAACATATTTATTGTTTATCCTGCAAATGGATTCCTTCTTTCTCTTCTATTATGCCCTAGGCTTTATGTGGTTAGAAATTACATAAATGAATTTATTTGGGTAGATTTCTCGCCATAACTTAAACCATTGATAAATTATTTCCAGATACTCCTTTTTCAATGTGACCGTTTAGTCAATGAATGCAAGAATGTTGTTATCTGAAAGGGGTAGCAAGCAGATAAATTTGGTATGCATGCAACTTCCAGTGATGTCCTTTAAAGCAGAGGCATAGCAGCAGCTGCTGTGCAGGCGGTGCGTGTTGCCAGTGGAATTCATTTCTGACCAACTGTGTACTCTTTGACTCCAGTTGCTCTGTTTGACTTGAACAGTTGCATTGTGTAAGAAGAAGGGGTGATGTGGGGAATTGTGAGGAGGAGGACTATAGGAGTGGGATAAACATAAATACAGTTTTTACTCATGATCAGGAAAGCACTTGAATCTTAATTTTAGGAGCTGAAAAATTAGCAAATGACAGATTTCTGGTTTTTCATTGCATGAATGACAATACTGTTAATATGGTATTTTTGAGACAGCTTAGCTTCGAAGTAGATACAGATGCAAATTATAACAGCTTTTGATGGCTGAAGTGTTTTTAACTTACTTTGCAAATGTATTTTGCAAGTATATCATTTGGCAAGAATATATTATTTATTTGTATGAAGGATAAATACAAAAACCTAACAGCATCAACCTGTTTGGGGAAGGCTTTCTTAATTATTTGACAAACAGGTATGCATCAACCCTGGATTTCATTTGTATGGGTATTGAAAATACTCAGAATTTCAAAATGTGAGTAGTTTGAAAGTGTTTAGAAATATCAAGTATGGCCTTTTTACACAACAGGATATAAAACATATTTCATTTTTTGGTTTTCTTTCTAAACTGGAGATGCAAGACAAAACCAGAGTGTTGGGTTTCTGTGGTGGTGTTCTGTTTTTTCAATTAGTGCATATTAAAGCAAGCTCTGCATGTTCTGGAAATGCATTATAGGCTGCCTAGGAAGATTAATTTTGCTTTCTTACTTCCTAATAGCTGTTTTTGTATTATTTTGTGTACTGATACAGCTTTTCATAGTCTCAGCAGCAGCTAAAGATGAGAAGTGCATTAAGTCATCTGGTTTGTGTCAGTGTCCCTAGAAGATTGTTTCTTGCTGTATATTAATGAGATCTTCCTTCAGCTGGCAGGCAGGAGCTTTTGAATAACTTGGTATTCTCTGAAAAATACTTCTTCTCAATCATGTTCAAGAAGACAGGTCTAACATCTCATTTGCTCATTGGGAATTCTAAAAGCTTGTCTGATTTTATGCTTTATATTTTATGCTTTATATGCGATATTATATGCCTCTTTCTAATATTATATGCTTTTGAATATAATATTTAAAATGTTATAATACTTAATATAAGCTGTTTCAGTGATTAAGTGCAAATTCACTGAAACCTGCTTCTGGTCTGGTCAGGTGCATCTCTGTCCATGCCTCCCTAAGATCCCACAGGTCATATGAAAGATGACAGTGGGAGCCTAAGTGAGACACGCTTGACCAGTATCTCCCCAGGCATTTTCTTACCCCCGCGAAGGGCTGTGTTACCCAGTGGGGAAGCTCTTTACTCAGTTGTTCTCTCTTCATTTCCAGGCCAGAGCCTCAGCAGAAAGCTCCCTCTGCACCGCCACC
>JANHGB010017996.1:0-24104 GCA_026283785.1 Coracopsis vasa | reverse complement strand
ATAATCAAGGCTGAATCCATTTGAAGTTCAGATAAAGGTTCTGGCTGACTGTTCTGGGGCAAATTATAAAGATTCAGAAATGATTATTTTCTTCTATTATTCTCTGCTTTCTTAAATTCTTGTTAGGAAATTAATAAACACTTACGGTTTGCAGGACAAATCCAGGCACTAGAAACTTTCCAGAGGACTTCTTTTTATTACTAATGGTAATTATGCCTACAGGTGAAGTAACAGCTGAGTGACTCAAGTTACCCTGCCGCTTAATTTAATAAAAGAAGTCGTGAATCCTTTAACAAGACCTTTAGCAAAAGGACAAAGATAGTTTACCCTATTATGGGGTTACAAAGAATACAAAGAATTTATTTCACAACACCTAATATACAGTAAAAGTACATGAGGAAAGAGAAAAGGAAAGGGAATCAATAAAGCCAACTGAAGGCATGTCGATTTTTTTGTTCTGAAATCTGTGGCTTGTTCTTAAATCACTGCCATAATCTAGAGGGCTCACAGATGTGACAAATTAGTCACAACAATATGGGTTAAATTCACAAATTGTGAATTTAACAGAAAGAACATCTGACTGCTTCTTGTCTCTACAGAACACAACACACATCAGGAGGAGGCAAAACTCTGCCTACCAACACTTAACCTTAGGAAGCTGTGCTAAGCTTTCATTTCATTTCTGCTGTTCCAAAGCCTGAGGCTTGCAGAATAAACTCTTGCAGAACCTGGGAATCAGCAGCAGCAGGAAAGATCTACTGATCTTTGGCATATTCTGTCTTTTCTGATGTCCCAAAAAGTATGGGAAATTCGAGACTAGACAAAAATTTGAGAGGCCAGACCAAACGAGGTGTTTAATAAAGCTCTGGTAGATTTCAAGCACCTTACTTCTTGAACACTGATGCTCCTGATGATAATAGTGAGAATAAATCCTGGTTTATTGATAAGACAACACATTGCCACCACTGGGTTCTTCAGTTCATGAAAATATTAAGGCCTAACATACCAGCTCCACTGTCAGAACAAGAGCTGCACTCCCTCCCACCCATAAGATGTCTCTTCACTCTTCGACTTCTATTGGTCTCAACTTTAGGTTAACAAAGAAAATATAAGGGAAGAGACAAACAAAAACAGTCTTAAGGCTGTCTCTTGCAGTAAGCAGCAAATGGCAGTAATCTTCACAAGCCCCAGAAATCTTCCAAGATGACTCACAACTCTCTCAATTATAGAGGAGCCTGGGGGACACCCCACTTTCTGGCAGTGTGGCCTGTCTCTCACTCAGCACAAACATAGCCACTACTCCTCTCACTGGCTACTTCAGCCATGGTGAAGTTATACTGCCTATGTGTAGCCTGAAAATAAACCCTCTGCTTTGGTGCTTGATTGCCCAGCAGCTCAGGTGCATGCCACATGGCTCTGGCTCTTTCAGTATCCAAACTTGACCTCACCAGGCCTCCTTCTCTAACTGTACCTGGCTGGGTCTTTGGAGAGAGGCACGTTAGAAAGATAAAGGCTCCTACAGTCACACAGCAGGTCAGTGTCAAACATTAATAATAGAGTAATTTTCTACACAAGAGCCCTTGTTTCAGAGTCCAGCCCAACCCAGAAAGTTAAAGAATTAACGTGTGCAGCAACCTTTCTCTTAAAGAGCTCATCTGTTATGTTAAAGGCTAATTAAGGTCAAGCATACCACACTCTATGTAGGAAGACTCGTTAAGTCATTCAATCTCTGGAGAAGCGCAATGGGTTTCCACAGGACATTGTCAGTACTGTGCTCAAACTACTCTCAGAAGTCACAAGCAGTAGGGGTTTTTAGTGGTTCTTTTGCAAGATACTGCAGTGTCTTGCCACCTGAAAACTCTAACCTGATATTTGGCTTAACTGTATCTCCAGTATGAAGTTTTATATCCCCATGCCTTTTGCTCATGCTTGTGTGCATCGAACTACAGTTCTTTCATTCCTGGATTTCTGCACAGTTCAAACATTTATAGGCTGTAATAGTATTTCTCCTTAGTCATTAACAGTGACACACTGGACTAAATCATTCAAATATTTTGCCTGAGTTCTTTCGTTCCACTCCCAATATTTGCTGCTTCCTGCTAAACTCTCTGCAATTTGTTCCTCTCTTTGGAGACAGAGTGCCCCAAGTGAATTCAGTGGGCAAAACACTCAGTGTACAATACGATACTGATTCATTACATTCTCCTTTCTATTCCCCCCTACTTTTACATCCTTCTGAAGATCAGGTCCTTTTTTAGCATATCAATAAACTAACCAGATGCATTAAACATCCAGTCTAACCCTTGACACACAAAATGTTGAATGTGCTGAGCTCCCAGGAGACATAAAGAAAACCGTCCATGCATTTACATGCCCAAGGGTAAATCTGAGCTCCTTAGAAAAATCTGCACCACCACTGCGCCACTGGAAACAATCTGAGACCCAGTGCCTGTTGCCACCTTTGTTCTGAGAACAAAGATGGGGATGATATTTCTCAAGTGCTATGAGTAACCCACGAAAAGACTGGTGTGCAAAGGAAGTTAGGGTATACTGCTACTTTTATTACTGGGTGGCCAGGACAGCCCAGGAGCTTGGGAAGCATCACCCCTTCTCACTTCCCATGTAGTGAGAGCTCCTCCACCCAGCATTTATAAGCTGTTAAACAAAAGTTAGGGGTCCCCTGCTTCTGCGGGATGCATCACATACTAGATGAAAGATGCCTGGAAGAGACTGGAATGAGGGGAAAATGACTTATCATGGCACACTCCCCTCTTATGCCTTGTTTGTGGGGACAGACCCAGCACCCCGAGCAAGCCCAGCCCCACGGCAGCAGGTGCCGGAGACACTGGATCACTGTCCGGAGCCCTGGCAGGATGCTGAGTGACAGGGACCCAAGCCTCACCACCTGCCTGCTAGCCTCAGCCCTGGGAACAGCCTGGGGGAACCCTTCCCCAGCTCCAGCCAGACATGGGACAAACTCCCTGTTGACTCTCTGGTGCGTCGCTGCCTTACATTAAGGGTGCTGGTTTTATTCTCTGGAACACTGGGACCGATCTGCCTCATTCTGGTACCTGCTGCTGGGGCAGCTGCATTCGACCAGTGTCCGAAACAACGCTTGCAATAACTGCTTGCTGTGGCTTGAGTCTGCACATCCTTTATCACACCCCTTCTAAAACACTGGTATTTTCCAAAGGAAAAGAAAACATCCTGTGCTATCTGGAATTTTCCATGGTTACACTTTGCCCGAGGTGACTTGTCCCTCCAGGGGAACTTTCAGCATTAGGTAATATTTCTGTAACCCTGTTGTTTGTATCTACAGAGGTGGGCAAATACACGGAGAGACAAACAAATGAGAGAACAGCCTGAGATTTTTATCAGAGGGCAGAGCTAGAATGAGTCAATGATGAAGACAACTGCTCTGGACAGTTTTAGACTTGAGTTAATTGAAGACTGCCAAAATTCCAGGATGATGGGAGGGTGGTCATCCTTGACTCTTTCTCACAGGGGAAAATGTAATTTTGAGAGGGGTGTGACTGGAAATACCTAAAGTGAATGCCATTTCTATGTTGAGATCCTGTCAAACTGTGCTTTCATAGAGAGCTAAATGTTCAAGTAACTGCTCGAGGATATGTTTTGTGTCAACATTTAGAAAAATGCACAGATATCAGTAGTTGAAAAAGCCACAGCTTTGAATCCCACTGTTCCCATTAAAATCTACAATTCAGTTGTAACCACTGTTACCTGGATTGTAACTTTTCTGAACATTTGAATCCCTAAGCCCCAGGCACTTCTTTTGAAGGCGTGTTGATTCCTCTCAGAAACAGCTCCAAACTCACTTCCTCCCTGCTCTGCAATATAAAACTGGATATCAAGTATTTTTCTGTGTTCCTGTATAATTCCTGCACACACAGGCACTACAGTAGTGTAATTTCTAAACAACAGCATTACTCACACTGAACCTGTATTTTCACACAGCCTTCAAGAGCTGGGTGTCCGGTTCATCAAGATGAACAAGAATGTCCTGTCACAAATGTATTATTACTGTGAGGTGCTTTGTGTGTGAATGATTTAATTACTGGTTTAAGCAATAGGATTCCCACAGCAGTAAAGGCTGGCAAACCTACCCATTTGTCACTTGATTAACCTGCTGAAACTCAAGGCACCTGTTCCAAACTAACAGAGTTTTTATAGGATGAGTATCAGAGGGCTTAACACTTTGTCACCATCTTGGCACCGCATTTCACGTAAGACAACTCCCCAAACAGTGCTTTTCGTTCTCTGTGACAGGACATTTGCCTGGAGCTGTTACAGGAAGAATGCAGAAAACCCTGTCAAAGGCAGAATATTTCTTTTAATTTTTAATTTTTTTTTAAGATATGATCTCAAGGGAAAAAAAGAAAACACCAAGAAAATGTTACAAAGCAGAGTGAGCCCCCATGTCCAGAGGCCGAGAGGCTAAATCCTTTTGTTATTGGTCTACTTAGGCTAGGAATTCAGGAGATACACATGGGCCTTTGCACGTTTGTGCTCTGCTGGTCTGTCCTGAATTCATCTTTTATTTATCTAGATGCCCATGAGTTGTAACACCCAAGGTGCCAAAGGTCTGTAAGCATCTCCCAAAGCTTTGCATTACAACCTATTGAGGCAAAAAGTTACTCGAAACCAGAGGAAAGAGCTGTAGTTCCATCTTTTTTCTTTTTGGAAAATATAAGCCTTGTGTCATGGGGTTTAGAGCATCACCCCATATGCTCTGGTGGTTCAACTCACTTCTCTATTGAGATCAAGTACTTATGGAGGGAATTTCATATAAAATTAAGCTCCTGCTTCTCTGGTATACCAACTGGGGATCACCTTTCTCCTCTACAGCCTGGGAGAGCTCATGATGCGAGTTATCCTTCAAGGGCTTGCTCTATGCTGCCTGTGAAGTAACACTCAAGTGTCAGGGAGACTTCTACACAAGCCCTTCAGCGGTGCTGTCCCAGCAGCAGATTTGCAGCACGTAAAGAGACATTTTGAATTACAAAAGAACAACAGCTTATGCCATTGCATTAAGGATTCAAAGTTAATTATTTAATAAAACATTCCCTGTTTAGGCTCCGGCTGTTGATTATCTCTGCGCCTGGTAGCAGCAGGTACTATTTACAAGAAATCCTGATGAATTCATGCCAAAAGAGAACATGATGAGACAAACCAGGGCCAGGACTGGACACTGCACTTCACTGACTACACTAACAGAGAGCGTTAAGACAGTATCAGACACTACCCGCTGATTCCTTACCTCTGGCATGCAGAGGCTGCATCTGAGTTTTCTCAAAGCAAATTCAGTTTTCATGACAGACTGGTGACAGGTGGGGAGATGAAATTCCTCTGTTTAGCCATGCAGAGGTGCACTGTGGATATCACACAGAGTTATGTGCATCATCCCAGCCTCAAGGGCATACCTACTAGGCAGCAAAGATAACTGCCTCCAACAGTCAGCCCTTTGTCCACCCGTAAGTAAAACTTCACTGAAGCCAGCATGTCCTATAGCGTGAAAGAGAGAGTCTGGCAGCATTGTTAGCATTGATATAGCTTAACCTCTAAACTGTGCCAGCCAAAATTAGGTTTACCACCAAAATCACACTTTTACTATGACTCTTCCTTGTACTTTTTCAGGTACAGAAATGCCATCACAAATCATAACTCCCATCTGACACTACCACATGACTCACATTTTCAAGAACAGTTCTGGCCTTCAGTTAGAAACCCTCTTCAAGCAAAGCTGAAACTCATGCAATCACCATCTGACCTCAGTGGAAATTAAACAAACCCAGTATCCATGATGGAAAAGTGCTCTGCTGTCCATCACCAGCATGTTGAAGCACCCAGTTCCTGATGTAAGACACAATTAACACTGCATATGAATGAGTAATTGCATGATTTTTGCTCTTTGAAGGAAACATTATTGTCTGCTTTTTCCTTTAGAAGTTACACATTCCCCCAAAGACACCCAAAATTATAGTATGCATTAAGTCTTGTTCCTAAGGGTCAGTATAGCATACCGACAGAAGAAATACAGCTTGTTGCTAACTTTCTGCATGCATCATTTGCAATTCTGTTCCATGGGCACTTGCTGACTGAAGTAATCTCAATAATAAAGGTGAAAAATATATATTCCTAGAAGACTATTATATGGAATGACATAGGATGTAATACCCTGTAGCCATAGAGAAATGATGATTTTAAATGAATGAAACTAGTGCTGCTTATGTGGTGACAAGAGGATGCTGCCTTTAAAAAAAAGATATGTATCAGTAATGAAAACTAAGCTGTTATTATGTGTAAAGCAGCTGCAGAGAAAGTGATAGCATTAAAGGCATTAGAACAAAGATTATCTGTTCTCTGTAATTAAATCCTTTTCCCTGCTTTACACCAGATGAGTCCTCGGGTCACAGGAGCCCAATTCAAGCATCATCCTTGAAACTAGCCTGAGACGGTCACTGGAAACCCCTCACAACCTTCAGGGATTTTATTGTTCTATGGTTTCCACCCTGCCTTCTCTCTGCAGGAGTGGAGAGCTATAACATTGATTCTTAAAGCACCTGGGAACAGGCTGGTCTTTGCACAGCTTCCACTTCCTGCATACCCTTTGCCAGTGACCTCTCACACATGTGAGATGAAAACACATAAATATCACTTCCTTGCCAGGGTGGGCAGATTATTCATATCCAAGTTCCAATAGCTGCATTATATAAAAATACAACATATTTTTTCCTGGTCTCCTAAGTGGGAATATCCACCTCCCATAAAGCAAGCACAGTGCCAGGCTAGTCTTTGCATGAGTCAGGGGAACAGAAGAGTGCATCTTCAGATCTGTGGCAAACACAGACACTCCTCAATGGCCTCTTATTAGCTTGTCACTCTGGCCAGGCTATGGGTGAGCTCCATGCTCTCTGATTCAGCTTTCTTCCTCATCTGACACCACCTCACCTATTGCTTACCTAAAGCTCTCCTGCTGGGAGCAGTCACACAGGTTTAAAAACAAATACGGGTTTTGCATGATCCAGGAGGAGGGGAAGAGGGACTCCTGCTAGTTCCAACTGTGAGCCACAACATCAGTGATTAAAGAAAGAAGAGAAGAAAACAAAACAAAACAAGACAAAACACTGCTTTTTGGTGGTTTATGAGAGCTGCTGGTCTCAGTCTAGTCATGAGGGGAAAAATCTATTCACATGGATGCCCTCAGCCTGGTTAAGATGTCTCAACACTTGGAGGGCAGGAAGGTTGAACTCATCTTTCCTCCACCTAGGGTCCCTTTGGTTTAGAGCTGGAGGTGAAAAGTAGATAATGACAGTGTCAGACCTGAATTGTACCACATCCCTTTACAGTCAGAAAATCAAGGCTCACCCAGGGCACAGTTTTTCTGCTCCAACCATTCTGCTAGATAAAGTAGCCTGCTTCTAGAACAGTCTAAAGGAAAGGAGGCTCTGACATTTACAAAGTTTCCCTCTATGATCACACTCATTTTCAGGTTGCAAGGAAAGTTTGTCCCTTCTTAAACTTGGTACTGAAAGAAGAGAGAAAGAAGAGAGAAAAAAGAGAGCAAGACTGACTTGGGACACACAATGGTTTGAAGAAATTCAGATACAAAATCCTTCCCTTTTCTTTAATGCAGATAAAACAGGAGCATGAGTAGACCAGCTCTGCTGGAGCCAAGACTGGAGGAAAGCCTGGAGCCATAGTAACGCTGGTGGTGAGAGGGCACAGAAAATGGAAGAACATCAGTTGCCCAATGAAGCCCACTGTCATCTGTGGCATGAAGCCAGGCTGGACTGGAAGCAGGCAAGCATGCACTAGGCCTTGTAATTCAGCTGAAGTTCAATCTCTGCCTCAGACTAGTCCTCCCAGCTTGCTTCTTCCACTACCACTTCCACCCATGTTCCGAGGAACACGGCAACCTCCCCTGGTGATCCTCACCTCCATCAGGTTTCAGGATTCCCCAGACCTTTGTTCTGCTTTATGATTAATGCAATTTATGGTACGTCCCTCCACACTGTCCTTCAGTAAGAGAAGCATACATGGAAAGGAAGCCAAAAGCAACACATAAACTTGTCAGGTAAGTTAAACCACCCCCACTGGAGGTAACTCTGATGAAGTGGAGGGAATCAGAGCCAGAGCAAACAGTGAAGGTCTGAACAGCCCAAGCCCCTTCAGTCAGCGGCCAACACAAATAATGAGAGAAATGTTCTTTTTCTTGACCCAAACTTTTTGACCCAAGCTTACAAAGGCTACTGCGTTCTGCAGAACTAGTATTTACTTTCAGAGCTTTATTAAGCTTCTTTTTTGCTGGGAAATTCAAGGATATTCTGGGAAGCCATGCAAATGTGTAAACTAAACCAGAAAACTGACAAGAGGAAGAAGGAAGCAAATGAAGTGTCACGTGAATGCACGTATGAAGTGGTGGGTGTTGTACAAATATAGCTTCCTCGTGCACTGTTCCACCCTTCAGAGCAGAGGACTTCTCAGCTCTGAAGGATGAAGGTCCCAGGGAGGTAGGAGAAAAAGGCAGGTCAGCCCCTTTATTTTACACAGCAAGCCAAGTCTGCAAAATGTATTACAGCTGTGACACAGGTAATCACTTTCCTACAGCCCCCCATAAATTCTGTTTGCTCTCTGAGGGGCTCTTTTTTTCAGTAGGGACACTGATTTTTGCTTAATGAATCAACAGAGGAAGGATACAAACCACATAAAAGCGTGCCTACTGGAAATAGGGGCAAGACTGTGTGGAGAGGTAAAGGGGTGCATTCAAAAGCAAAGAACAAAGTAGGTCTTTTGTTACAGAGGCTTACAACACATTGCAAGTATTGAAACCAAAGGCAAACAGGAGTGGCTAAAACTGCTTTCTTGTACCCTTTTTACGAGGGCATGGTAAAATCAGGCATTCCAACTATTTAATCCACTAGCCCATCTCTGACACTTCAGCACAATGCACAAGTAAATGGTATGTTAACAAGTTACAGATTTAATGAGTTTATTTCTTAAGCAAGGGAATTAAAAGGCTGGTTTATGGCTCAGAGAGTGAAGGTGCATTTGTACATCTTTCTCCTAACAAAAGCAAGGGAATATTTTTATCTATACACAAGTTGCTTGGGTAATCCTCTTGATACTGCCTGGCAGCACACACTACAGGTTGTAAACATGAGACATTAAAAAAGAAAACCAAAAACAAACCCCCAAACTTTTCTGATCAGTTCCTTTTTTTAATAACTACCTGCATTCTAACAAATATGGGAACAAATATTTAAATCCCTGCCTGCACAGGCCAGTTCAGTGAGTAGCTGTTTAGTATCAGATGAATGAGAATGCTCTGGTGCTTAGGAAGGCTTTCAGACTTGTTTTCTTTGTGGGAGGCATTAAAAGCTTGAGAGACAAAAAGGACTTCAATATAAGCAAGTTTGAGAGTACCAGAGAAGTATCTTTATCAATAAGAATAAACACATTGCTTTACAGACACTAGCCCATTTAACGTCTCTGTTTGGATTTTAAATCTCTATTTTAACACGGGGTTATCTCACTCAGATGTGCAATGGAAGTTGTTTTATATTTTCTACAGCAAACCACTTCCATGGTCATCAAGTGTCAGTTTGCTACCCTGCTGGATTTCTGGTGACATAAATTTTCCTCTGTCCCCCTTGTAGTTCAGCCACTACCCTCCAATCCCCTGCTCTCTGCCGTCTCATTTTCCACGGGATATGTGTTTCTAGCATATGACACACTTCCGTAGCTTCTCTATGCCCACTCACACCCACTGTGCTTGGTCTTCATTAGTATACCACCCTGTCTCTCTCTTCCTGATGTTTTCCTTTTTCTTTGTGTGGTTGAGGCTCCTTTTTTCCCCTCCCCACATATGCTTTAATTTTCCTTCTATTGTGATTAAGATTTCATTTTAATGGAAATTTCAAAGCAAAATATTGTTATTCCCAGATGCCACATGCACACTCACATTTGAACAAGACAGAAAAACTTCTCATCCCTTACCTTTTGTTCTAGGTTTTCCCACCTTGCTGTGATGGTTTCTTTCTTCCTCTGGATTAATCTCTCCTTTCTTTCTTTGATGCTCTTTCATTTAACAGCACAATTGTTTTTCTTTGATGGTACATTAAACTTCTTTTCTTTGCCAGTATTTAAAGCTTGATTGATGTTTGACTTCTTTTGTCACCATTTTCTTTGAGTACCTTATTTATTCTTTCCCCCTCTTGGGCTGTTATTTTATTCCATTACCATTTTTAGGAATACTCCTCAAGGTAATGCTGAAGAAAGCCACTTTTTCTCAGAGGGCCAAGCACTGTGATGTCCTTCACAGGTGCAAATGATGAACTTCGTAACAAGGCACACCTGCAAGACAGATTACATAAGCTTTTTCTTTTGCTTTGGACTCAGGGTACTTCTAGGATCTGGGCTGCCACCAGTTTGCACCTTGAATATGCAAACAAAGAGAAAAGCAGGTGTTAAACATTGCACCTTAGGACCACTTCGTGTGAAGTCAGAAGCTCTACTTTCCTTTTCCCTCAGCCAGGCCATAATTGAAGCTAAGAAGAAAACTGCAGGTCCTCTTTCTAAAGGAGTCTATGGGTCTGTAGTCAATTCATTGAAAAATTATGTTTGTGACCTTTCATTCTGGCATGAGCAGCCACCAAACTTCATTTTCCATGAAGTATCATTAAACAGGGAGGTTTTATCAACTTAACTCTGAAAATTGGAAACCAGAAGCTTTGGAATTTAAATAACATGATGATAAATATTGAGATTGGTAAACCTACAGTTTTGCTTGTTTGACCACAACCTGGGATCTAATCTTACGTGTGCTGAAGTACACGATAAACTTGAGCAAGCAAGTGAAGTTACAAGACCTACAAAAAGTGGTTTCTATAGAAGAAAGAGGGTATGGAAGATTTAAGCTAATAGCTCTGCTCTTGATAGTAATTGCTCCAGGCCTAGCAATTCCTCACAGACAATTCAATTAAATGCTGACAGAAACACAAATAGAGCTCACACAGTCTTCTAGTTCTTGCAGCATTGCGCTGATGTCATCTTGTATGGAAGTTACTGCGAAAGGCTGTTACCGAATACATAACTACTAAATAACACCGAGGTGTCCAAAGCAATTAGAAAAACAATAACCCTATGTTTCAAACCCTGAGTTTCCCAATCTACAGGACTGCCCCTGTTGTACCTGGCAGTCTCATACTGGATAATGTATATCTTTGCATTCCAAACATCTGACGGGTTTTGCATTTCTCCCTTTTGGCCTTATGCTTGCATTCCTGAAGAGTCTCTGATGGTAACTGAAATAGAATTCACTTGCTGTTGTGCTGAAATTAGCAGCAATGAATCACCTGGATGGGATTTTTTCAGTGTCTAACTAGTTTATTTGTTCTAATCTCCTGTTATTGCACAGTTATTTGTCTTTCTGAATTTAATTTTGTCAGTGAATATCATTCAGTTACCACTCGTCTTTCCTGACTAAATGACAGAGCACAGTATTACATAGATATATATATATATAAAATATAAAGCACAGTTTTGAAATGTCAGTGTTCTTAATGGTAACAATTGTTTGCAAAGCAAGGCAAAACAGCATTGTAGAGACATACAAATAATCATGTAGAAAGATCAAGTATTATAATTTATAACAAACTGACATAGCGTGAAATTAGGGTTAGTTTTAAGTTTGTGGTAAAAAAACTCCAAAGCAAGAATACCTGTAACTAATTTTATAATACAACAGACTGAAAACTTACAATCTGCACCAGGATGGAGGAAAATGTGAGAGTATTTCTTGCAATATTAATAGCAAACAACAAGGAAATACTTCAATCACCTCAAAACAGAGCCTTATAAAATGAGGTTAAGCTTAAAAAAATCAAAAGCTGTTAACATATGGAAGTGCCTACTTAAACCTCTCAAACAGCTCTAACTGACTGCCAGTGATACTGCTGTAGAACAGTGCTCAATACCCTTGAACACAATTAATGCATGTTTGTATTTATCACCTCAAAACAGGAAAATGTGTCTCTCAGACAGCCATTAGAAGTGTATGCACATGCATAGCATCACTCTACAGCAAAACCTGTGTGGGCACAGTAGTTGCTCATTGCACAATTGCACTGGATGAGTGTGATGTAAAATAACTGGCAACGGTTTCTGAGGCAGGTTAAGCATTTGTGCTCAGAGTAGTTAAAATGTCTAATAAAAGAGAAGAAATCAGTGCCTATATCTTCTTAAGTTCTGGGGCCAAACTGGTTGCTGCCCAGGATATATTTGTGCCTGACTCCAATACCAGTCATTAGCACTGGACGAACATATACAGAAATATGTAAACCCTTGCAAACAAAACTGGTTTGTTTGCTTTTTCTGCCTGCATCATAAATTTTCATGTGAACACCTCTGTTGAAGCTTTACTGCGGGATTCTGCAGTATCACAAAAATACTTAATGAACCAAACTCCAGCAAGTGCTGGCCATAAAAACAACTTCAAAAGTATCCCACAATTCAAGCAAGCAAAACCAGTGGTATTATAATGGCTTTATTTGGCTCTGAGCTTCACTAAAATGTCTTGATGTACTTTGCAATCCAGCCATTTCTTGGACTTCTTTGAAGAGAAATCTGTCCTCAGATCAACCTTTTCTCATTACCTAAAGCTTTTTTACACTCTTTCTTTCATAACTTAGACTATATCTCGCTCTGCTTACTCTTCCTAATGTTTCACTTGCTTAAAAACAAAAAAAAGAACAAGCACTAGCAATCCAAGCTGGTTTTATTTTTGTATCTCTCAGCAAGTTCTAATAAAGTAAATTGAGCAATATTCTCAGTTTATTGTATTGATAAACAGACTGTAAAGTGGTTTATGATATGGTACTTCCCATATGAAAGACACTAGACTAACATAAATTGCAATTGTAACTGTAAAGTACTAAAATATATTTTCCCTCTAGGGCTCTCTAGTATATTTGGCTGAAAAAAATAAAATAAAATAAAATAGACTTGTTTATTGTGTATATTTTTTGTAGTGTAATTAAATGTCTCTACGGTTTCCACCCAGAAACAAAGTCCTCTTTCCCTGCTCAAAGCAGTCTAAAGGCTCACAAATAATTTTACAGAGCTGTCTTGTTCCAAACTGGAGGTGACAAAGCACTTTCTTTCTTGCTTTCTCCAAACTGTCTCCAGAGGAATGGATCTCTCAGCACTTGCAGCCCTGTCATTTCCAGGTCATGTTAATAGTCATTATGTAAAAAAAGCATCGGACTCCTGACTCAATCCTTCCTACTGTCACAGTGATACCATCTCACTGTAATCCGGACCGATGCAAAACTTTCCCTTCTCCACCCAAACCAGTGTCAAAAGTGGATTCTTCTTGGTGATGACTTTGGATCTCATCCAAAGTGAATATGGAGCAAGAAGGCATCTTCACGCCCCAGGATCAGGACTTGTCAGTGTGGCAACTGCTACCCCCTAAGGGATGCAAAACAATTACAGTGGCTTTGCACCCTCTTTGTAGCCAGAGGCAGCCATCCAGACTGGCAAAGACACAGAGGTACTCTGCCTTTCCAGCCCAGGCACAGGCCCCATGATGCCAGTGTGACTGCAGATCTGCAATATCCACAGTGAAACTGAGGACAAACTCAGTCCTTGGTGGTTCTATTGGACAAAAATAGGAATGTGCAGGGATGTGGTAATGAAGCTACAGACTCCAGGCAGGTCTCCTATGCACACAGCAGCTACATTTGAAGCCCATCTTTTCAAAGACACCAGGACCTACCCTGATCCTTCTCACAGTGTTCACCAGCAGCAGAATTACTGAGTGCCTGGAACTGCTGAGGTGCGGCGGGAGGGAAGAGTGTGAATCAGAGCAGTATCCAGACCCAAGGGTACTAGGCTTTGTTCAGCAGATACAATCCCTCCAGTTTGATACTTCCTTGCTTTAACAGCAGGGACCACCCAGACCTATTAAGAAGGAAGCGCTAATGGAGCTGTTGTAAACCTTCTTCAGATGAAAGGCAGCAGTTGAAGTAATGGATAACTGTGGAAAGAATACTCACGGAGAAGTCAGAGAACAGGTAATGAATCTTTGAAATGAAGGTGGAGGCGAGATACTTAAAAAATTAACCTCCTCCTCTCTTTTGGTCTTCCTTTAATAAAATGGTGATAAACCTGTTTTAAGGTTCAGAGCAGCTGCATAATGAATCTACCATAATACACAGGAAAGTGCAAATTCACCATTACAGTTTAACAGCTTGTGCTCCACTCTGAATGAGATGGAGGATTATACAAACACAGAAAGACTCCCTGGAGTAACTGAATGGAGCTGGTAGAATTAAGGCTGAAACAGTCACAGTTAACTCCTGATACATGTTTAAGCACATGGTGTTAAGAGCTTCTTTTGACACAGACTTTCCTGAGCTTTGTTCGTCCTTAAAGAAAATTTCAGGTGGGGCTTCTGGCAGTTTCAACAGCTTACCTGAAAAAAGAGAACACCCCACTTCCCTAGTGTCTCATGAAGGATCTGTTTGCTTCCCATAGCTCTTTCTAGATCCTAAACCTCTCCTTTATAATTCAGGATTAATTTTGATGTTTGAAACACCGGCATTTCCTAAATCTCTTTTGAGCAGCGGTTTGTAATGGATATGAACCTGCATTTTAATTTGAAAACATTATTAAATCATGTTCATTCTCCAGTTCCTATTCTTGCCTAAGCCTTCCTTGACATTCTTCAACCATTTCTTTTTCTTTTTCCATGAGCACCTAATAACAGACAAAAACCTCATCACTCAAATATAGCACCACATGAATATTTTGCATTGTCTCATGGATTCATTCTTCAACCAGAAAATCATACTTAATGGCTTGGACACCCATGAGGTACAATTTGTCTCACATCTGCATCTCTTTGTACCCACCATTACACTATTGGCTCAAAATAGGCAACCTCTTCTATCCTGGACTTTCTGAAAAGGTCATGTCTTATGATAAAGCAAAGTATGATAAGAACACAGAATTTAAGGCTTGCAAAGCTGATCCTACACCTCTGTGATAAAGCTGAAACAGCAATATTAGCAGTACAGAATACTTTTCTCTCCCAAATTCTGGGAAATGCTTAAAGAGGAGGGAGGAAAAAAACCCACCAAACTCCACAACAAACACAAACAACACAAAAATGATGTGTGTGGAAGTGATGTGGTCTAGTGGAAGGTGTCCCTGCCCATGACAGGGGGGTTGGAACTAGATGATCCTTAAGGTCCCTTCCAACCCAAACCATTCTGTGATTCTACAGTTCTATGAAAATCACAGGTAATGACAGAATTCATTCTTAATTAATTCATATATAACTGGTCCAAGCTGTAAGTTGGACCCAAGCAGCAGGGTCCCCCTTGGCCAGGCAAGTGAGCAAACTACGCTTGAGGTTGCCTTTGGGTAATACCCAGCGTTTGACAAGTTGGACTTCTCACCAGTAACCTGAAGGCAGGAAGAACAGGTACTTAAGGTGACAGATTTCTTTGGCATCCTAGCAGTAACTAGTGTGTGCACCAAGTTTTGCACTCTGGAGAGCCCCAGTGAAGGAAACACCAGAAAGGCAGATTCCCAGACAAGCCCACTTCTCTTCCTCTCCACACACACACATTCAGGGAGAGTGAAAGGAGTAAAGATATCCTATCATAATATGTTTTGTGACGGCCCTGGGTATGATCAGAATTCATAGATGTTCTTACTAAATTAAGATGGGATTACAATGCAGATCTCAACTTTTTTTTATTATTATTTTTTTCTTTTAAGGTTTCTTGATAAATCTGTTGGTTGCTGCACACAAAATCCATCTGCTCCCTGAAGACTGCCTGCAGACTGCAGAGCACTGCCTTTAATAATGCATATCCTTCTTGTTGTGTGCTTTCCTTTTTTCCTGGAATGTGCACTGAGTGGTTTTGATGTTTCTTCTCTATAGTCACGGTAGAGGGTGCATCAAATGTTAACCTAAGCATCTTGCATAGGGCAAACACACACCTCCAAAGGAGACCTTTTTGAGATACGGGCACCTTCCTCCTATCACTGCTTCATCAGATGAAATATGCTACAGTCCAAAAGCAAGTAGGTGGGTAGCCCACACCGAGCTGAAGGAACAGGTGGTTCTTCTGTACACAGCAGAACTAATGAAGTCTGGTCTGGCCCCTGTGTAGACACCCAGATGTCTAAGAAAGGATGATTTGTTTAGTTAGCTCCTCAGTGGGAGAGCCTAATAGGATCCTTCTGGTCACCTATTTGCACAGAACTCTGAGGTCAGTTCTGTGAAACCAAATTGAGTTTTGCCACTGGGTTTCCAGGTAGCTTGGAGGGAAAAAGAAGAGGACAAAAGTGCACAAAACTGAGGATGCTCATTCCCTTAGAAGACCAGGCTAAAAATCTTATTGAGCTGGGGAGACGTGGAAGGAAGGTAACAGCCATGAGGGGTGAGAAACATTAGCAAACAAAGGAAAAACAGCACAAGGACAAAGCAAAGAGAGGAGCCATAAGGCTGGTAAACCACACAAGCATCAAATCTCTATTGAGAATTCTTTTTAGTCCCTTACCTCCAAATTCCACTTTACAATACAAACTTGAGTATTTGAGTAATGTTTCTCCAGGTTGGCATGAAACTACAGAATTAGCCTTTTTTTCTCCAAAATATAAATAATACACCCTGTCTGAGGAAACAAAGAAGTATTTCTCGGTAAATAAGGGATTACATGCCTTCACTTAGTGACTTTATTGGTACTTTGCTCAGTAGGAATAATTCTAAATTATTCCTTAATGCGGATGCTGGGGCATAATACTTGTTGCATTTTCTGCCACATCCTGCCAGGGTCTAGGGACTGAATCTGGCTGCTGGTGCCTTCTCCTTCCACACTTTCCCATTGGAGCCAAAACAGCTGCTCACCCAGGAAACACTTCAGCAAAAGGTATGTAGTTTTTTCTGACATTTGCTCAGAGCCCACCACAGGTTGCACATTGTCACCATTGCTGTAGCTTGTGGGGAAAGAAACAGGGTGAGCATCTGCAGAAGAAGGAGGAAAAAGAAAGGGTTCCAGATGGGGACCCTCTTACAGGTTGCAATCGATGACTTCTCTTTTCCTGCCTTGGCCCTGCCCTCACAAGAAGAGAGGGCAAAGCTTTAGCCAAGATTACGGAACAGCTGCTGAGTGAAGTGCCCTAAGGGGTGTGAATAAAAATTCCCTAAGGCAATTTGTCCAGCATGACTTTAGGTCTGACCACACAGCCCATATCTGTACTATCGGGACTCCAGATTAGCAAGGTCTTTATACGTGCTGTTATTCTGGTGCCTTCAGAGAGAAACTACTGGAAGATGAAGCTAGGAATGTGTTTCTAGGCCTGTATCTACAGACACCTATATAACCGATGTTGTGAGATAGATTAAGTCAATATAAAGAGCTCTACCCAACAAGGCTTTCTTTTGTTTTACATCTGGAGATATTTGTTAGAGATGAACAGAGTGCAAACACCACGTACGCAATGGGACTTTTAACTTGTGAGGTTTTAGGCACAATGGTGATTTATGGCAGAAAAAAGGGGGTATTTTCAATGCTACTTATTGACAAAGGAGATAAGTATTTGACCTGGTGCTCTAAGCTCA
Source organism: Coracopsis vasa (assembly GCA_026283785.1). Classification (NCBI taxonomy): domain Eukaryota; kingdom Metazoa; phylum Chordata; class Aves; order Psittaciformes; family Psittacidae; genus Coracopsis; species Coracopsis vasa. The sequence continues at coordinate 6,445 of JANHGB010017996.1, read as the reverse complement.
TTTTGTAAGCATTGTATATCATGGCATTTTAAGAGCACATCTTAAGCAGGAGACTTGTCTGTTTCCCTTGGCTTGCTTATTTCTCTCTGGGTCAAACAGTTCCCTTGGAGAGAGAGAGATTGTCTGCTCCTAGAAGAGTAACCATCATATTTAGCTCTAGCTGTAGAGTGAGGTGGGAGGAAAGGATGACTGCTGCACAGTTCCAAAATACTATGTAGAGCTGAATAGACACTTGGACAGTCATGCTTTACTAACAGAATGGGGCTTGCATGTAGACTGGAAAAATAAAACTCTTTATCCAGGTTCAAGGCAGCACTGGAAGAGGTTGAGGACCAGAGCCAAAGTCTTCACAGGAATGTGGCTCTCACTGGAAGGAAAAGAAACTTGTGTAGTACATTTGAGGGGGGGCTGGAGGGGTGGGGGGAAGAGGCAAGGGATCTAAATCCAGTCTGACATATCATGTTTTTTTATTCTCTGCAGTAAAAACACCTCTAATGGCTTTATTTTTCCATTTCATGCCAATATTACAACAGTTTCTGGTTGACTAAAGCCCAGTCTTACTCTTTACAACACAGAAACTGGAAAACTGTCATAAATTTGCTGGCCCACCTGTTCATTCTGCTGCAATGACGTTTTCAGTATGAAATAAGCTCACTATTATTATTAAAGACTACATTTATCATGACTCAGTGGGGCTATTTCAGTATTAGCTACAGCAAAGACAAACATCAAGTGTAACTGAACAGCACTGAATAGCTGCTGAAACAGGTACCCTCCATCTAACATGTTTTTACATGGTACCCTCTATTAATTTTGCAAATTAAAATACAATGGAGCAAGTTTATTAACAATATTATCCAAAATGGTCAGGGTCTGTATGGAGAAGGTGGAACATCTTTCTGAAGTACCACCAGCCCTCTGTACCATTCTTACTCTCCTCCCTGCAGTTGCTGTGACTCGCATGACTGTGCATCATGGATGGAAAACAAATGTTGCTACCATTGATGACCTTGTTAATCTAATCCTCACTCTGCCTTCCATTTTGTTTTTTTTCTCCTAACCTATCCTCTGGTTGGGAAGTTGCAGGTGAGTGGGAGATCCAGTGCACACTCTCTCAACTTGTATGGAGACTTGCTGTGAATATTTTCCCTCTTCCCCTGAGGATCCTGCTGCACAGCTCTCTGTAGATTTGTCTGAAGGTACCCCATACTTCATGCCTTCCTCTCTGTCCCTTGAGGATAAAGTACACTGGATAGGATAGAGCTAACTGAGGAGGGCCTAACAGAAGGGAAAAGAGGAGAAAAAGCTATAGGAGACACTATGATGTATCCAGCCATTTTCTCTCTTGCTCTGCTTCTCAACGGTCAGAGTGGGTTGGCTTCCTGCTGAGCAGTGTGAAGGAGAAACTGGGCTAAGGTAAATGCACTCTCAGAAGGACACTGGTAGTTCTCTTCATTTAGGCCAAATCAGAGCCTCACTCCTCTTCCCAGGCCTCTGCCACTAAGTTAGCACCCGTCTCCTAATAACTTCCCTGCAGCTGCTAACCAGATGCATTCACTTTCTCAGACAGCTGATATATAAATGAGGAGCCAAATTTTCTCTTCAGCAGTTCCCAGCCATTACTTACCTGTCTAATCATCCAGCCCTTCACCTCTGGGGAGTTTAAAATAATGCTCAAATCACAGGTAATGAAAATTAGTTCCTTCCTAATTTCAACCCTTGCCAGCAATCCCTCACAACAGATGATGCTGCCCTTATGATCCTGATTAGAAATAAAAGCAGGTTCTCCCAACCTTATCTTCCTTCTCTCTTGGTCATCTCCACATCCAGCTGAAAAGACAGAATGAAGGACTGTACAAAAGTACAGCTAAGGAGGGATAAAACTGCACACAAATGAAGCTTGTAAATGTTCTCCATGCTTTCAGTGTATGAGTTATTATGTAATGTAAAAATAAACAGTGCATATTGCATGTATTGACCTGAATCCTAACCACATTTGTAAAACAATAGTAAGATCAGTGACAAAGTATAAAGCCCATGATTACAAACCAAACCTCAACCTTCTTTGTATGAGTCACCGCATAACAACGTCTAGTATCCAGACTGAAGAGAGGCAATGCCTACTAGTAATAGAGAAAGCCCTACCAAATCCATTCCTATTTGAGCAACAAAATCAAGGCTGTTTATCTACAAAATCTACATTGAATTTACAAAATCCAAGGCTTAACTAAACAGAAAAATTACAGTTTATACAATATCAATGGAAAATTATATTCTTAATTTAATTTTACTGACTGAGACCCTTCTCATTCTCAAGTAGCTGTAATTTCTGATAACTGGCCCAGCACACTATAACCTCTTTATTTCAATATTACGAAGTTTGCCAGATGATAAATGCTGTTTGCAACGGAGCAGAAAATTATATATACACTATCATTAGTGTTTTAATGCTCCAAAAGATTATGGAGCTTAGGGGTTTGGGCTTCTCATTTGCTGTTGGAAACACGACAGGAGCAGTCACTTCCAAATTGTTGTCAGAAGTTCATACCTGTGAATTCCAGCTCCTCTAGCTCTTGCTTCTTACTTCTGCAAGGTGCTGTTCACACAACAATTTTGCATGAAAGGACAGGAGGAATCAAGGTAAGGGAAAATGCCAGCAAAATATTATCTCCTTCTACACATACTTGTACTTTCTGACTGCCAATAAGAAGCCCTATTATACCTTGCTTTTGTCTACTGTGTTATGCCTACTATTCCAATGCAATAAGAATGGAGAAGGGTAGCTTTGCTTGATGCCTTTTCATAATTACAAAGTCTTTAAAGTCACTCTTTTCAGATAAATACAGGTAGACAATGACTAGCATTCAGTGAAATTGATGAACACTACATTGAATACAAAATATATAGAGAGCAACAAAGAGAAAAAACTGATGTCTCACACTGAAGCCTTCACATGTCTTCAGGGCTTTTGTGTGACTTTCAGTCTTCATCACTGAATGTACATAACTTTCAAAGATCTTTTCAAACAGCTGCCAAAGAGGTAATTTGGCAAAAAAGAAGAAGAACAAAATGTTTAATTCTAGTGTTAAATGTGTTCACCCCTGCCCCTAGCACTCACCCGTTTCTTTAAATACACCATCTTTTGCAGAATGTATGTTTTGATTTGAACTGCCACGTTTTGCTTGGTTTGAGTCAGAACTGATTATTGAGGTTGCTAGCCACACATGAAAACATGGGAGGGGGGGAAACATTATCCTACACCTGTTAAGGTTTTGTCTCACTGGATTTGACAGGAAAGCTCCCTGTAGGTGCTATTATTCTTTTCCTTACCCAAGACCAGAACTTTAATTGCATCCATAACTTCTCTTATCAACACATCTGCATCCAACTGTGCTAACACTTCGCTCACCTTCAACTTTTTTTTGTTTGTTTTAGGAACATTTCTTTGTGGCTCTAAACAACATAAATTTAGTTTCCTCATCAAGAAGCTCATTTAGCTACAGCTTGATTGCAAGTAATTTGCCCTAACTGTCTCCGTCTTTTAATTGTTTGTGCCTTCTTCTAATCTATAAACTGTAACTTCAGGCAGGTCATTTTTGTCTTACCATTTCCTCTTTGGAAAGGCATATCTAATAACCCACCTCATATCCTGTGGCTTTAGGCATCTGAAATCATATGAACAGAAGGGATAGACCATTGATTCAACTCCAAGTTCATTTGAAAAAAAGCCGCCATAAAATCTCCTTTTTTAAGAAATAGGAAAATAAAACTTCATCCATGAAATTTAGCTTGGTGGAAAATAAATATGCGTCATCACTGGTACAGAACTGACTCCCTGTTCTGGTTCTACAGCATTTCCTTATGACCCCTGAGAGACGTGAAATTCTAAGTGCCAATTTGGGTACTGCTACAATCCTTGAGTTAATCAGAGTCCAATGAATCTCATTCTCACAGTTAGGAATTGGCACCATCTACCCTACTGGAGACAGAATTCATGATCTCATTAGAGTCTCTGGACTTAGTGAAGCCTACGCACAAGGCAGCCTTTTTTTTTTTTCCCAAGTAATCTCATTAGAAGTTCTACCAAATATGGTATCCATTTCAAATCTCTTTAATTCCTCCCACCTAATCCCCTTCACCCCCAAAGTGTAACATAAACGTATTAGTCAGATTAGCAGCACATTCAAGAGTAATCCCTTCCAAAACAAGAGAACTATATGTATTTTTCCTGATCCCCAAATTTTTGTGTTAATTATTCTAAAGCTGTCAGTGTGAATAATACTCTTCCCCCCCTCCAGTCTGAAGAGCAATTAAGGAATTTGCATTTGCTGCTGCTTCTTTTCCTTACAAAATACTTTCTCTGTATGTTTTGTTTTGAGCAAGTGCCTGCTCTGACTCCTGCTGGAGCCTGTGGCCAAGCTCCCAGATTAATGTTTTGAGCTGTGTCTTACTTTAGAGCACTTGCATAAAGCATGAAACACACACAGAAGTACAGCAGCCTTAGGATGGGAAAAGAATGCCAAGCACAGTTGGTCTTTTTCTCTTCAGTTCCTTAGACAGGGTTTTTCTCGCTTGATCTCAAGAAGGTGCTTAGCTATTATACTTGCCTGGTGGGGACCAGGGATTCCACGCAGAGGGGTGGTCTTAGCAAAAAGAATGAGAAGTATTTTCTGACTGTGATGATAAACACTTAGAAAGCTCTATCACCACCTTGAGAATTCTTCAAACCACTGAAAATATCGAGACCACTTTCATTATGAAATGAAAACCACATTCATGCAGGCAAACGTCAAACAAATGCCAACAAAAAGCTTTTAACCAGTATCTGGCATCTTTCTGTGAGGGAATTGGCAGATGCGTGCACATATTCTCAGAGAAAAGTGCACCAGACACATGCATACATGTATTGTCCCTTCAGAGCTCTCGTGTCTGTATAACATGTTTTCTTGATGGATAAATAAAAAGAAGCAATTTGACTAGACAGCCTGCAGTTTATTGACATTGCCAATACTCAGCTACTCTGAGAAGAAGACACACTGACGGAGAAGTTCTATTTTGTAAGCTAAGTGGCTGATGGCTTCTTGTATGATCCTGCAATTTATTGAAGTGCTCCTGAAGCTTTTACAGTTTTCTTCAAAACCTTTTCAAATCATACTGGAAGCCTCACGAGTTGATTATACTGCAATACCTCACATGTAAACTATGGGAAGACTTCCATCTGGCAAAGCCAAATTGGCAGGAAAGAATGCCAACACCCTTCAAAACCAGCATAATCAAATCCTTTATTATACTATTAAAAAGAAGGTAAAAAAAATACTTTTAATTTTGAGAAAGAGGTTAATTTTGTGTGAAAGCTCTGGCATCTCCTCCCACACACACATGCACACACACCTGAAACAAGAAAGCAATTTTCACTCGCCTGATTCCACTTAGGAACAGAAATTCCAGCTGGCTTACGGATAGAAACTGCTTTTGCCCAAAAGGCTCAGAATTTCAAGTCTCATTTTCAAATGTGATGAAGTTCATGGGAGCCTAAAGGCCACAGGAGTTAGGAGGACTGAACTGCTAAGCCACTTCTAAATAAGTACCATTAGCATAACACTTCTGAAAGTCCCTTGGGGACAAAGCAGTGCAAATGCCTTTGGAGATTCTACAATAGGCTCCCAGATCTCATTTGCAGGGGGACCCACTCTCTTCCATCCAGTGAAAATTCTGTATCACTTACAGAATGTCCTTCGGGCTCCTTTACTCCCTATTCACACCACGTAATTCTACGAGTAAAGTATCAAGTCTTTCGATTAATGAAGCAGATATGGTTAATAACAAGAAAGACAGCAACAAAATGCCACTAGCATGCTGAGTGGGAATAATATAATACACCATGACCATATGGACTCAAGAGAGTAATTACATATGAGTAACTCATCTGATCTTTCATGTTGCCAGGCTTTTATCTCAGATAGTCATTTTTCTCTGCTATTACCAGCTTTTTGTTCTAATGAAGAACATCCTCCTCTTTCACAATCCTTATTATGTCTAAGTAATCATTATACATGGATACAGAAGTGGGTGAATTCCTCAAAGTAGATGCATGCCAAGAAACAGTAAAACTTCCTTTCTGCAGGGCCAGAACGAGGTATAAAGGCTCATTTGGTACCAGTAGAGATAATTCAAATCTGTCTGTGTTTAGTGGGCACTTCCACAATTTTAACATAATTCACATACTGAAGAGAGTGAAGTACTGTATAAAAAAAAAGGTTTTCTTTCTTTTAGAATAACATATTTCATGAAAAAGATACAGAAAGAAAGGAGACTTACATTTGATCATTACTTTGATAGACTCTGGTCAATTCAAGTGAAGGAAAAGCATATTGGACAAAATAGGAACCTCGCTTCTGGAAACACAGAGTATATCCCATAGTGGAGTAATAATATCACACAGCTC
>JANHGB010017994.1:0-10170 GCA_026283785.1 Coracopsis vasa | reverse complement strand
AGAGACAAGGATGTCGTGTGGGACAGTGTCAAACGCTTTGCACAAGTCCAGGTAGATGACATCAACTGCTCTACCCCTGTCCATCAGTTCCGTAGTCCCATCATAGAAGGCCACCAAATTTGTCAGGCATGATTTCCCCTTACTGAAGCCAAGCAGATGTTCTCACAGAAGGGCTTTTCTGGTTCTGGATTTTTTTTGAGCTGTCAAGTGAGTCAGCATTTCCAGAGCAAGTTAACAGTACTTCCAATCCAAAATTCAGGTAACTTTCAGGGTCACTGATTTTTCCCAGCAAGAAAGTGACTGTCAGTGACTAGTAGGTATCAGATGTGAAACTACAAAAAATGAAGCAAAGAAGTGGAATATATAAAGGTGGTGTGGCTGCATGCACCTAACCTTAGTAAAATTAAAATGTTCTTAATTTTTGAAACAAGACTCTTCAATTAATTTTCAAAAATCTTCTTTTTTTTCCTGTGTGTATTTGTATATTTTATACTAACTAAACATGAGTTCTCTGAATATTAGTACTACTTTTTTTTCTGCAAATATACCAGTCAATTTTCCCCTTTTGCTAAAGATACAAGCTGTTCTTTTCAAGTTTAGAGGAAACAACCGAATTTTGCAGACATAAGCTTGTTGATGGAAACAGAAACACGTTATGTCACATCTGCCCTATTCTGTACAGAAAAAAGTGCAGCTGAGATTTTCCAGGTGATAGAACTAGAGCAAATATTAGCTGTTTGTTTGCTGTTACATTTTTCTAAGAATATAAGCCATTTGGCACTAGCGAAGGAACCACTCTTGCATGAGCAATCAGGTCCCATCCTCTACCCTCATGTTTTGAGGGCACAGCTTTTTAGAGCGAGAATCTCTCAGAAGTCAAGTCTTTCACTGGTGTCTCGGGCTTGGATGGTATGAGGACTCCTGCCTTGGGTAGCAGCATTAAGGCAATGAGCTTTGCTTCCCAAGAACCAATGGAGAGAAAACGGGACTTGTTTCATGCAGAGCATCCAAAGAACAGTGATATTTGACCACTTTGCTTGTTTGAGCTCAGCCCACAGCTAATCTAGAGAAAGAAGCCATAATACCCTCTGATTCATTAACTTCCTCAGAACGGTGGTCAGATGTCATGTATTTTGAGTGCCTAGTTTGTAATTTCCTTCCTGAAAGACTTCATTAAAATTCTGACACATAGAACATTTAAAATTGTTTTCAGTCCTTGCCTGACTTTGCTCTATTAAGCATTACACTACAGACTACAGGTAGAAGGAGCAGGCATGCCTATTGAACAGCAACATCCTTCAGTGACCTCACACCATCACCCATTCAAGAAAATTGACCTCCAGTTTACCAGCTGTCAGCATATACTTGATCTCTGTACTGGACCCTTCAGGAAAAACAAATCAATAAAACCCCAACCATTAGAAAACAGAACATAAAAGAAAAAATCCCTATGTTCCACCCCCTTCCCAAACAAAACTCCTCCACGATTTCCCAGAAATCAATACAAATTATCCTAGTTCTTCACTGCGTATTTTCCTCTGCTTCCTAACTGGAAATAAAATCTCAAAGCTACCAGTTCTGGTGTTTACCTATTTAGCAGCAGATGCACAGACAACATTTAACTGCAGAATAATGTTAGGTCTCTTGCTTTATGGCTGGATATGGGCTTGAACAACACATCAACTTTGCAGAAACACAGAGGGGTACCTAAGTGACACATGGCTCACACCTTCAGACTTGCCATGTTAATTTAAATTAAAGGGAATGCCTTTTTTGGATATCCTCCTTATAAACAGGCAAGCAAACTTTAAAAGAAAAAAATATACGGAATTTAGAACCTGAATCAATTAGGAAAACTGCTTTGTTATCATTTGAGTAAATAATAAGAAATGTTAGTAGGAAAATACCCACTCTACAAAAGATGATGAAAACAGTAAGCTCCTAAGGAATCACACAAATCTAAGGCAATCTATTTGTTCTCTGTACATTTTTAAAATGCCACAGTACTTGACAAGGGTGTTTAAGACAACTGTTGGCATCCTGCTAGGATAATCTCCACTAGTTCTTTCACATGAAGACCAACAAATTTATGCCATTTGCTTCTAACAGTTATAAAAGCCTCTCAGGTGTGTTGGCCTCTTCATTTTGCAGCACAGTACAAGTTTTGTTTATTACTTTACCATGTGTTTGCTTTGCTGAGAATTTTGGGGTTCTTTTGGGGTTTTAGTTTTGGGTTTTTTTTGGCAAAGCACCGATTTCCCCTAAATGTGTTATGACTTCCAGCTTTAGTCTGTTCAGGATGTCTTTATGTTGTAAACTCTCTCAGCAAATCTTTCTTACTTTTCTTTTAGCCAGTTCTACATTGCAGAGGTTGATTTTATAACTCAAAAAACTCTAGTAGAAAGCTCTAACCAGAAGTGGCACAGGCAGAAAGTTAAGAGAATCTCTGAAGAGACTTTTTTGTGCCATCATCGCAAGAAGTGAAAGCAGTGCTTCATCTGTCTGACTCACTGATATTTATACCAGTCACTTCGCATAATCAACAGTACTCATAGATTTGTGGAGTTCAGATGCTTTCTGCTCAAGGAAAGGTCAACAGCCCTTTTACAGTGCCCAGGCCATCATCGGGGCTCAGCTGCAAGTAACAGGGAGTTTTCAAGTTTGACAGCCTACAGGGGCTGGCTTTCTGAAAAAAGAGTACTCCTGTGTGCTGGCTGTGACAGGGAGGTTCTGTAGTCACTACAAGCAAGGTTCTATATAAGCTTCACATCAGAACAGAAAAAAAACCTCTAGGAATTAATAAAAAGAAGGGGAAAGTGCTTCCAACTTTCTTCTCTACCACAGGTTATTTTCAAGGTCTTGATGATTCTTTCCTCGTTCAGTCGGGAGTCACATGTGTCTCTGCAGTTGAGCAGTGATTTTACATGTTTCCTTGCTCAATCATCACCCTTACACTCCATTTTATATTGCCCCATACACAAACTGCTATTCTTCGCTTATTTTGCCAAAGCATCTGCCCAAGGATTATTTTTATAATGCCAAGCCAAGCAGGGCCCAACCCCTGACTGAAAGCCCTTGGCACTGTTGTCAAAACACAAGTAATTTGTTATTTATTACTCAATATCTCCTAGGTACCTACACAAATACAGCCCAGAAAAACAGCTATTGAGTCTGAACAGACAGATATATCTTACTGTACCATCCAAAACATTTGGTTGAATAACCTTCATTTATACTTAGCTTGCATGAGTTAAGGAATAGGGATTATATCTTGTGTATTTTGGATACTGTCTTGGGACTAATCATGTTTAGTGTTTAAATTAATAACACATTACAAGAATTATGAGAGTAATGATAGAATTGGAAAACAAAAAGAGAATACAATATAGAAAACAACAGGCTGATCATGAGAACTAGGAAAACAGAAATACGGCAGAAGTCAGTAAACCAAAGTGGAAAATACCACAATGGTAACACAGTTCTGCAGCACGGTAGAAGCCTGTCAACCAAGGAGCCTGGGACAAAGACTTGGGTATATGAGGCAACCACAGGATGACAGCGTGAAAAGGTGCCAGTGTGAAAGACCAAAAGTCAAGTGACATAAGAAGAAGTTTCCAACAGGGAAGAAGACAACAGACACTTCAGCAGCTGTGCTATACACAGCTACAGCAGGGCCTCCTCTGGCACCTTGTGTAGTCTCCTCTATTCAACACAGGTCATTCAAACTGGAACAGAAAATTACTATTGAGATGATCAATAAAAAAATCCTGATTTACAAAAGGAGACTAACAGATTTAGTTTGTTTAATCTAGCAAATCAAAAACAGAGGAGATGAAGTTACTTGCCATAAAAACAGTAGAGAGAACAGAATAGAGAAAACCTATTTTAGGTAGAGAATAATGTTGGCACAAGAATACATGCATATAAATTGGCTGTGAGTAAGTTTACAATAAAAAAAAGGTGAAAACATTCCTGGCAATTGGAGCAGAGAGATTTTGGCACAGCCTAGCAGGGCGCAAAACAGTGTTAAGACCAAGTCCTACAGGAAAGCTTGAATGCTTTGATGGTTATGAGGAGAAGATTTGTCTAAAGGGTTCAGGGAGCTTCCACTACTCCTGTTCCAATACCAGGTTCTCCCTCAACTGCATTGAGACTGCATTGATAATATTTTCATGCCTATATAATATTACTACTTGATGCTTCTTTTGCAAGAACAGCTTTCTTTTGATTCCTTGGGTTACACTAAAGAAGCAGGTGAAGAGAAATGTCCAACTAATGAATAAAAAGACTAAAAAGCAAAATTATGGTAGGTATCCAGCTTATTTCTGAAAGAAGAAAACAAGCATAACAAAATTAATGGATTTGGAAATCTTCAAATCTACAAGGCCTTTTTTAAAAAAGCAAACAAGCCAAATCCCTCACCATATTCAAAGTCTTTTAGGCACAAAAAGATGCACAATGGAATTTTCAAATGCATTAAGATATCATGTTTAATCAGAATTCCCTTCAAGAGGACCTAAATCCTTACTCCACCCTACGTAAGTTTCAATATGCCATTACGTGTCTATTTGTATCCTAGATAAACAAGATATATTTAAAATTTGATCTATGGTGATGGCACAATAAAACCAGTAATTACAAGTAATACCTTCCTCAATAAGCCAGAATTATATTTTGCTATGTATTGGACATGTCAAAATTATATTTTGGCATAGTTATTTTTCCCTTCTAGATGTTATTTTTCATTAGCTACAGGTAAGCATTTTTAAAAAGGAAAACATTCAAATGAATCCTAATTTCCCAATGCAGCTTTACACAGTCTCCAATAACCCTCAGTTAGCAAATGCTTCATTATTTATTAATAAAATATAATCTCTCAGAATCTGAACAACATGATGCAGTAAGCAATTGTATAAAGCCGTAAATGCTTAAATGAGTGTGCGGCATAGCCTTCATTGAAAAGAAGTCTTTTCTGCAACAGGCTTTCCCTCTTTTCAAATTAACTTGTCATAATTATTAACCAAAAAGTCAATGGAAAACACACATCTAGAAAAATAAACATGGGACAGAAACGGAAAACTACTTAAATAACTAATTTCTGATTTTGAATGCATGATAAAACCTCACCATTTAGAGGAGTCCAGTAAGGTAATTTTTTTTTTTCAGTTGCTTTCAGACAAATGAGAAGTTAACATTCAAATTTTTTTCCAGGGAATGAACTTTTAAAAAATTAAAGCCACCATTGTCACCAAAATGTATGTCTCACCAACCCAGAGCTTTATTGTGCTAAGCATGATTTGCAATAACTGCCAAAAAAAAGAGGTAACACTACAAAGACCCCTGTAGTTTCTTCAGTGTGACTAAAAAATTTCTGCTCATTAGGTGGTTTTCTTAAGGTTTAACTGTCTGAATATTCTCCAACCCCTCCTATAAAATAAACAATTCTCAATCTCAACAGAAGCACCACTTGAGATTTTAACCTTTACTCATTTGATTTCAAGTGGAACAATTTAATTTTCTCTAAGAAATATATATATTATAGGCTGGAGATATTCTCAAAAGCAATGTAATGAGTACAATTGATTTCAAAGTGGAAAAAATATTATGTGAACTTGAACCATGAGTGCATTTGCACTTTTACTTTCTTCACGGGATGCCGAGCTCTCAGCACTGAACTCTCATAACTGCAGAGAAGTAAATTGGCAACTGGGAGAAGTGGATAGTATGAGAAGAAGGAATGTGGCTGACCTAACATGCAGAAAAGTGTCAGAGACACTCACCATGTTAAAAAATTGCAGCCTGTTAATCTGCAAAAGACTCAACAATGGAGATTTGATATTCTACATTGAGATACTAATATTAATTTTTTCCTAGTAGGTCTACTACATGACCGGTAGAGCTTCTGAATTTGTATAATGCAGGCCTTTTTTATCTAAAAAATATACCAGAGCTAAAAGTTTCCCTTGCAAAAACAAGAGCTATAAGAAAACATTATAAGCATATGAAAATAAAAAATGGACTGATCTTGCTTTTAATGATGAGGGCAGGGAAACAGAACAATAGAAACACTACTTGCCTGGTTCACTGATGATCTGCTCAAGCCAAATAAGCTAGCAGCTGCAAATGTATAATTGGATATAGAGCTATATGGATGTGTAAAATACTGGGTTTTTTTAAGTTACAATAAAAAGGCCTAAAGAACTTACTACCTCCAACTCCCCAGTAATTTTCCCAGTTCCTGTTTTATTTTTTTAAACAAGTCCTAACCTGCCTAAAAGAGAATCAACTTTCAACTGTGGTACGCAGAAAGATGTGATAGAACATCCCATCTTATCTAAAAAACTTGAAAATCAAGGATTATGACTTTAACCAGTTATGAAACTTAATATGCAACATATGCATTGCAAATCCATAAGCACTGCAATTTTAGCATCTCAAAACTGCCCCTTGTTACATGCTGCTTTTTCAGCCTATTTTGCATATGTTAAGGTGGTTGCTATTTTCAAGCAAATCTATCAAACTTGAAGGTTTACCAGAGACATGACACTGTTATGCTATAATAATGAAACAGAAGTGCTAGAAAGGCAAATAAGAATTTATCATGACATATGGAAAAATAAGTAAAATTCTGCAGCTGATACTTCCCATCCTGTGATAAAAATACATATTTTAAATGTATTCTATAATCAATATTTTACACTTACGTAAAGTGAAGTAGCACATTATTTATAAACTATGCACTCCTATTTTTGTTTTAGCTGATGAATTTGTGTTGAAACATGTCCCTCTAATGGAAGCATGACTTTGCACAATAAATCATTTATTAACTCCTTCTTTCAAAGGCATATATACCAAGAACAGTTGCATGTTTAGTCATTGTAACTAACTATTCTTTGCAAGTGAGAAAAAATTGTGCCACGGTGCATCAGTTCAAAATAAGCCATTCCTTAAACAAACAAACAAACAAACAAATCAAAAAAACATAATTCTATGCCTATAATTACAGACACAGATGCATTTTAATGCAAGGATTTTGAAGGGTGTTCACATTACAAGGTTTAAAACCAACTGGATTGACTACCAACATTTATAAGTAAAGATAATTTTCTGTAAAAGAACGAAATCCATATTTTTTTTAATTGGAAAAGAAACTGTATGTATGTAACTTGTTTTCAAAATGCAGAATGCAAACCGACTTATCTTGATTTCTCTAATAATACAACTATTTTGAATCATAAAAAATGTGTTTCTTCAAATATTTTCACAATAAAACTTCCTAGCAGCTCAGTATGGATTTTTTAAAATGAGGACAACCAGCTAATAATACTACAGTTGATCACTCACTAAACCAAACCAAAGCAACTGATAGGTGGTGACCTTGGCAGGGGGGTTGGGATAGATGATCTTCAGAGGTTCCTTCCATCCCTAACAATACTGTGATTCTGTGATGAATGAATATGAACCAGCACCTGCAAGTGAGAAAAAAGCCAGCGCTTTTGTTCATTGCCCATCCCAAACCACTGTCTGTTCTACGTGTCCCTTCCTGCCTGTCCCCTCACTTGCCTCCCTCACTCCCAAGCACACCCTGAAAGGGAGCGTTGTGCCCTGTGTCACTGCTGAAGCAATTTCCCAGCCCCAGTTTATTTCTTTACCCTTCCCCCAGTGCCAACATACCCCCTGAGGTATCCAATTGCTTTCCCTGCTGCAAAACACTTGTTGCTAGGAGAAAATCTACTGCTTGGCAACAGATTTTTAAAACAACAACTTTGGCTTTGTTACTCACTGAACTTTACATTGCCAGCATGAAATAACGAACCCGTGTCCTTGTTAGCGCATCTGTGTATTTATAACCCCTTGAAAATGACTGACCCCTTACAACAGGGATGTGCTTGTCTTTTAGTTTGTTACCGTTCACAGCTGATAATGCAGAAAGGTTCAAAACAAAAGTTTTGGGATTTTTTTAAATTGCTGATTGTAGCCTTCCACTGAGATGGAAGCTCCTGGGCAGCAGCTGTCCTGTTAGGACAACATGATCTTGCAATAGTCTGCTGTAATTTTGATTTACACTTTATGTGAACCTTCTAACCGCTTATAAAAACATTCCATGACCATCACACTATATTGTGAGAACTAATTTGACTAGCAAGCATGTTGGAAACAAAACACCTTATTAATCGAGTGAAACAGCAAGTGACTTCAGAGATTACCTAACTTTTTGTTTCCATCTGAAAATTACAAGGCCCTGTTTTTCATCAATGACAGTTTCTCCTAAAAAATCGCAATGAACACACTGGTGATGCTGGAAACAGTAATTAGAAAAATTGATCAAATGTTCTAATGAAGAAATCAATCTGAAGTCAGGGGAATAGCTTGTGCATCAAAGAAAAATCAGAGTTGTAGATCCAGTACTAGGTTCTGTGGTTCAAATTTGTAACTAGTAGAACTGTCAGGCTTCAAATTGACTACTTAGGAGATCTTTAGCTAGATTGTCACTAGTGAAAACTTGCACTTGTAGTCCATACTTTAGTCCATACTTATACACATTCAATGCTACACAAATTAGAACTTGTCTGAACTTCTGAGATTGTGGAAAAGGAATCAGAAGTGAATGATACCCTTCTGAAGTACCTTTTTTGCATTTATGTAGGTGCATTTCTCTCAGATATTCTGACAAATGCTGTATTAAATATTCAGAGCTAGAACGGCAGTATAAAAGACGACCAGTACCTTCATTACTAAAATAAAACAGAAATTCAAAGATTAAAGCACATTATTCACATTTTTACTCCTTTTGCCCTTAGCCAAAGAGACTTTTGCATATACATACATATGCTATAACTACAGTTAATGTCACTGTTACAGAAGTGTTGACACAACAGCAGCGCATTCAACACTGGCATTGCAGTAACCTCTAAGAAGAGGAGGTTATTTTTAATACAGGATTAATAACTATATTTTTATAGCATCCCAGGAAACGGACCATTTCCTCCCCCAAAAAGCAGATGTGAACTGCCATCTGCTCCTCAGCCTCAACACAGTACAACGGGAAAAGCCATCCTCACATAAGTTTGTAGAAACCTCCCTGCATGAGAGAGAATGCACCCTCTTTCTCCCCTCCCCGGACTCTTAAATGAAAGATAGAAGTTGTAGGTAGCTTGCTAATCTGTCAGTCTGACAGGACAGCTGCCAGCAGGCCTGTCTTTAAGGGAAGGCTATTTTGAGCATGAAGTGAAGACATACATCCTCCCATCTGTGCACGATCAGGCAGAGATCAGAAGAGCCAAACCCTAACCATTGGTTAAGAAAGGACTTTTAGCACTTTCAGAAAAATAAAACAAAACACTTCTTTATATACCAACTTAGTTTTCACAAAACCTGAAGTTAAATATAATGAAAACTAAGGAAAAAAGCTGTGGACAATTAAAGAGAGAAACTCAAACAGCAATATTTGAAAAACCATGGCAGCCAGGTGAAGCTCCTGATGACTGGAAAAAGGGTAATATAACCCCCATTTTCACGAAGGGGAAAATGGAGGACCAGGAAACTACAGACCAGTTTCAACTCTGTGCCTGGCAGGATCATGGAGCAGATTCTCCTGGAAACCATGCTAAGGCACATGAAGAACAACAAGATGGTTGGTGACAGTCAATATGGCTTCACTAAGGGGAAATCCTGTCTGATCAATTTGGTGGCCTTCTATGATGGTGCTACAGAAATGATGGATGGGGCAAAGCAGTTGATGTCGTCTACCTGGACTTGTGCAAAGCGTTCGACACTGTCCCACACAACATCCTTGTCTCTAGACTGGAGAGACACCAATTTGATGGATGGACCACAAGGTGGACAAAGAATTGGCTGGAAGGCCACATGCAGAGAGTTGCAGTCAACAGCTCAATGTCCAGTTGGAGACCAGTAACAAGTGGTGTTCCTCAGGGGTTGGTGTTGGGATGGCTTCTGTTCAACATCTTTGTTGGCGACATGGACAGTGGGATTGAGCGCGCCCTCAGCAAGTTTGCCAATGACACCAAGCTGTGTGGTTCAATTAATACACTGGAGGGAAGGGATGCCATCCAGAGGGACCTTGACATGCTTGTGAGGTGGGCTGATGCCAACCTTATGATGTTTAACCATGACAAGTGCAAGGTCCTACACCTGGGTCAGAGCAATCCC